>JAWDJE010000004.1:315456941-315621941 GCA_035047345.1 Bradypodion ventrale
GGTGAGTCTCATCTCTGCTTACAGTCAAAGAGCCAGCACTGTCTGTATCTGCACAGATTTCCATGGTCATGTGGCAGACATGGCAAGATGATGGAGCTAACAGAGTGCTGTTACCTTTCCTGTCAAAGTGGTACCTATTCACTGACAATGTCTTGCTTTTGAACTGTTAGGTTGACAGGAGCTGGGACAAACGATGGGAGCTCACTCCGTCATGCAGCACTCGGGTCTTGAACTGTTGACCTGCCAACCTTCCACTTGTCAAGGTCAGAATCTTAACCCCTAAGACACCATGGCCCTTATCACACACTGTGAAATGCAAGAATTTGTTTAATGTTACAAGACATCTGATAGGTTCAGAATGAGCTTTTCAGAAACACTCTAGCCAACAAAGTAGTGCTTTGTGGTTGGCCCTTGGCTGTTTTATTTGCATGTCTGATTGCTCAGGCATGAATGTCTTCTAGAATTTTGCCTCTGGAACAATAAAAAAGCTTGCAGACTCAGGTTAATGTTACACAGTGTATTCAGAGGCTGAGCATGGAGAATGGTTGCATAAGAAGATGAGGATTAGCAATCAGAAACCAATAGAGAATCATGACTACCGTATACATAATATATATATGCCACAAATTAAGACAATATGTCACACAGGAGGGTGAATTAGATCTGGGAATTAAAAAAAATCACTCAGCAAGAAAACTTAAAGGACTGTATCTGCAAGATCTGGTTGCAAGGATCTGGTGAACCTATTTCATATTCCTTTGTAGTGCTGAGATAAGATATTTTTAAAAAGTAATAATACGGTTAAGCATTTCTTTTTAAAAAGGCAATCCTTATTCATTAAAGCTTGGTAAAGGCCTCTGGGATAAAGGGTAGATTTGCAGTTCCCGGACATCTTTATTAACCTCAGTGCAGGAGCAAAGAATAGATCCATTAATTCTACATAGATAGCTGGAGGAGGAGGAGGAGGAGGCATGAACGAAATCCCAGGGAGGGCAGGGAAGGGAGCAAAGAGAGAACTGGATTGCAAAACATGTGAGCTGAGAATGCAAACATTGATTGTGAGGAGGGGGGAAGGAGGAGAAATATGTGTGAAGGGAAGAAGAAAGGAGCGGGTGTCCTTTCTTTAGACAAAAAGCCATGAAAACAGAGCCATACGTGTATAGAAAACCTTAGACTAACAGAGGAGAAAGAAGGAGAGAATTGAGTAAGAAGGGGGAGTCATGACAATGAGCAGAAACCTACAGGTGTGATGGGCAGGAAAAGCAGAGTTTGAAAATTAAACTTTGTTAGGCTGTAACTCTTGAGAGTCCCTTCGACTGCAATCAGATCAGTCCATCCTGAAGGAAATCAATCCTGACTGCTCCTTGCAAGGACAAATACTAAAGCTGAATCTCGAGTATGAGAAGAGGGGACTCACTGGAGAAAGCCCTGATGCTGGGAAAGATCGAAGGCAAAAGGAGATGGGGTGGCAGAGGATGAGATGGCTAGATGGCATCATTGATGCAGTAGGCGTAGATCTGGGCTGACTACCTTACAAGGTAGTCTACCTTACAAGTGATGTGTTTGCTGGACTGTGTGCACAACCCGAGTCTATTGATTGGGGCGGTATATAAATATACTGTAAATAAATAAATAAATATGTGAAAAGTGGAGAAGGACAAGGACCAGGAGGCAGACAGAGAGGAAGAAAGACAGATAGCATCAAAGACAAGGACATGGAATTAAACTTATGGAGGTCAATAGAAATGTCAGAGCAAAAACCTTGTATCTCCTTGACACATGAAAGAGCAAAAGAGGATGTAAAGAAGATGAGAAGAACATTCACATCTTTTTGGATGCACACATTAGTTTTCTCATGTCTGGACCTAGGTCTGATGAATGCTGGCTGGAGATCCAGCAGAAAGGGGAATGAGGAGGAAATTGATGAATTTAATTTAATTTAATTTAATTTTCACGCTTATATACCGCTCACTCAGGCGAACCCGACTCAGTGCGGTTTACATAGCGGACAATAATACAAAATATAGTAACATAACATACAATAAATACAGCAAAAAATCAATCACCAAAAGTACAATTACAAATCTCTGTCCGCAAAAATTACAGATATATATATATATACACACACTACAATATGCACTACATGTGCACTATAATACAGTTTCTAACAATACATCAAATAAGGTACAATACAATAAAATCCTAAACATCAATTAATCACATCAAAGAGTACACAATATAAAAAAAATTTCAAAACGTCAAATAACAATATAAAAAAATATAAAAATCCAGTGCAATCGGGGCAGTAGATGCTGTCTGAGGTTTTCAGTCCAGATTTTTTTAATAAACTATCCTAAGTCCTGAAACTATTGGTAGTGATGGAATTCAGCACCTTGGAGAACTCCCATGAACTTTAAACTAAACCTGCCCGGTGACTTAAGAGTCACCTACGCCAAAAGTGTAGATGGCCACCACTAGTACAGAATGATCCAGGAGAACTCGAGAAACTCTGGCCATTTGATCACTGAAACATGAATATGGCCAAATTGTATTTATTCCGGTGTCATGCAGGCAGTCCGTAGATGGCAAGATATTTTGTTAACCTGGCAACAAATGGGAAGGAAAGTTCCTACATTGGCAGCATTAGCAGAAAGTACTATGGCGTGAATTTAAAGAGCATATAAAATATGAAGGAGGCCTGTCAACTCAGATTAGTCTAGTGGTGCATTTATTTATTGTTGCTGGGGAAAGACAAAGGGTCACAGATCAGCAGGTTTGCTATTTTTTTTTTCTTTCTTTTTTTGCAAGGTGTTTCAGGTTGAAGTACAATAGTTTGCCTCCCCCTGCTTTTATTTATTTTGTTTTGTTTTTGAAATCTGCATTGTGGAAATGATGTTTCAGGAGTGGTTGCTAAGCAAGGGTCAGGTTGAGGTCCTCCGACTAGTATCTCTGTTCTGGACAAGTAGGCAGAGCAATAGCTAGTACAAGGTAAGGGCTGCATTTGAAACATTCTAGGAGATGAGAAGATCAGGTTATATGTCCATGTAGACCAGGGGTTCCCAACCTTTTCAAGCCAGGGCTGGCAGTCCATTTTGCCCTGTCTGCACGATGGGACTGTCATTTTGTCCCAACAGCTTCAAATGGGCAGCCATTTTATTTCTCCTATGCCCTTGGAGGGGTGAGGGCCACATGAAATGGCTCCGGGAGCCAGATCTGTCCCACAGGTCTTAGATAGGGAACCCCTGATGTAGACAGCCTCTGAGTCTCCATTTCAACTATCAATCTCTTTCCTGTCTCTCTCCATAAGTTTGCATTCTCCTCAACTTCAGCTTGGTTTCTACCTGTAACACTCTGGGGAGAAGACTCAGAGCAGTGGTTCCCAATGTGGGGCACACGCCTCTCTGGGGGGGGAGGGCAATTCATGAATGAGTATTTTTGCAGTGAATGTCCTTTTAGGCTTCTTCTATGTGAATAGGAGTTCACTTGTTGAATAATAAGAATTATATGTCAGGATTTTAGAGATGCTTAGGAGGGGCATGGCCCCCCAAAAGCTTGGGAACCACTGTTCTAAAGCTTGATGGGCAGGACAAAATACAGACAGAATTGCCTGCAACCAACGGTGGGTAAATTTCCCCTCTGTGGCCTATTTAGCTGCACATCTGAAGGAAAGGAATTCTAGTCACAAATGGGTAATGATATTGAGAAGGATGTAATGGAATTAAATGGGTGTGATAGCATTTGAGACATGGGCATTTAATGGTGTCTCATGGGAAGACCTAGGACCTAGCGATAGAGCACATACTCTGCGAGGAGCAAGTCACAGGTTTGATCCCAGCCATTTCCAGATACAGCAAGAGAAGGATCCTGTCTGAAACCCTCCCTAGGAAGAACAACACTGAGAGAGAAGTATTGCCTTTGTGAGATGTGCCAGGGGAATTTTGAAAGCCATGGACCAAAAAAATTTTTCCCCTAGAGGTAGCTAAGGGACTACAGTGGCTCAAGTGATTAAGATGCTGACTGGGAGGCAGAAGGTCAGAATGAGCGCCTGTCTCTGTCCCAGCTCCTGCCAACCTAGCAGTTTGAAAGCAAGAAATTGCAAGTAGATAAATAAGGACCACTTCAGTAGGAAGGTAAACAGCATTCCATGCCTTTCGGTGCTCGGCATGCCTGCCACATGTCCATGGAAATGTCTGCAAACGCAGACAGCACTGATTCTTCAGCTATAAGCAGAGATGAGCACTGAACCCTAAAGTTGGATATGACTGGCTTTCAAGCAAGGGTGACCTTTACTTTTAGAGGTATCTGGAAACAGAACAGCTTATTAGATGGTTATTTGCATCGAACCAGAAAGGATTTTTAAGCATACTAACTGTGCTGCCCTGTTAATTCTGACTCATAGTGATCATTTCCTGGGTTTTCTAAGTAATGGATACTCAGAAGTGGTTTTCCATTCCCTTCTTCCTGGAGAGCCCTGGGACTGTGCAGCCTATCCATGACTATATAGGCTGACTCTACTTGGAGGAGACATAGTGTGAAATCAAATTCTCAGCATCTAGATATCTAAGCCACTGAGCTATCCAGCCAACCGATCCATTTATTGGTTAACTTTATTTCTTGCTCTGTGTACATCTTTCCTTTGGGCATCCACACAAAGACAAGAAACAAAGTCAGGTGAATTGCAAACACTGCAAAAACCCATGATGATTTAAAAGCTGTGTCTAAATGCCTGCTATTGCAGTATAACTAGATTCTATCTTTCATAGCCGTCAGGGAATGAGATGTAACAAATTTGATTTGCAATTTGGGCTGAAGTCCAGTAATTGTACAAATAAACTCTCCATTGCGCTACTGCTGTCTCTTTTTTATATAACCATTTATAAAGACTCGGTAATGTACAGCAGGCCTACAGGGAGCGGCAAATCCTTATGGTCTCCCTTCAATTATTCATTTGCTTTTCATTCTTGGAAGCAGCCAGTGGCATGTATGCTCACTCTCTGTTACATTGCTTGCTTCCTTCTGAGGGCAGTTAGCACAATGGGAACAATAATGACCCAGAACATGGTGAGATATTTCTCGTTATCATTACAGTAAGTGCTGTACAAAAGTACATCTGCAAGAAAATTGTTTTTCAATTTTCCCATCTATTTGGAAAGGATTGTTGACAAGAGCTTATAAGTAACCCATTGCAAGCAACATAGTCACCTGTAGCTAGTTAATTTTTCAACAAAGAGTAATGTAGCTAGTAAATGTAAACCTGTTTTTCAAGGATAACAATTAATAGGTAATGATAAGGTTGCTTAAGTTTAATGGCTAGCAGATTGTTACTCTGAAATATTACTTTTAAGCGAGTGTTTTCAGCCATTTTGGCAGATATTTTATGGGGTATATCCTATAGCAGTGATGGCAAACCTTGGCACTCCAGGTGTTCTTGAACTTTAATTCACAGAAGCCATGATCAGCAGGAGTGCTGACTTAGGCTTCTGGTAATTGAAGTCCAAGAACTCCTGGAGTGCCAAGGATCATCATCACCACAGTTCTATAGCAATAGCAATAACACTTATATACAGCCCCATAGTGCTTAGTGCACTCTCTGGGTGATTCACGAGGTAATTAGAAGATTGTCCCCAACATCCTGGGTATTCATTTTATCAAACTTGGAAAGATGAAAGGCTGAGTCATTCTTGACCTCTGTTGGAATTGAACTCAAAATGTCAGCAGTTTTGGCTGCAGTACAGCAGTTTAACCACTGGACCACTTATAAGTCTAACTACTTTTTTTTCTTATTACAATTCTTTGTTTTTATATTTTGTATATACAGTGGTACCTCATACAATGATTTCAACCCATTCCATGGGGCTCGTTGTTGTACGGAACAATTGCTATATGATGCATGCATCATATAGCGATTTCCCCTATAGGATGCATCATACAACGTCTTTTTTTTTTGCTAAGTGGTTTTTCCCATTGAAAAAAAATGTTGTACGGTTTTTTCCATAGGGAAAATTGTTATGCAGGATGCCATTTCCCCCCCAAAACCTAATTGTTATACGATTTCATTGCTATATGGGACGATTATTGTATGAGGTTCCACCGTACTGTATAAATAAATATTTACAAGATGCAATATCATAAATGGCCATTAGTGGGAACCAGAGAGTCTTTCTCTGTATTTCTTTTGTTGGTAATTGCAATATAGTGTGTCAACAGAATGCAGTGCAATTAAGCACTTGTACAATTGGAGCAATTATAGTGATAACAGTCTGATTACAAAGAGGTAAATAGTAATGCAATGAATTCCTTTTCAAAGGTAAACTTCCTAGCTCTGTAGTTGACAAATGTGAACACATGTAGACATAGGAAGTTGGGGTGGTCTGGTTTGGGCTTAAAAGGTTCTTATCTTTGGTGAAATCTGTTTGATCTCTCACTTGAGCAATCCTTCCATTCACATGGATTGATGTTTGTTCTCCTGTGAGAAGGTCCATGCTTGTCTTTGGATTGCTTCAATCTGTCCCCCTTTTGATTAATGCCAACCCCTTCCCTGCCATTTCCCCCAGCTATCATTCAGTGACCTGTAGTGAGTTTCTTTCTTTTTGTTAAGCAAAGTAACTGGCACATCTCAACAGCAATGCATCTACCTTTCCTTCTTTCTTCATATCAGAGCATTGCACATTTTAAAATTATAGACTTATAAGAAAGGTTGGCAACATTAAAATAATTAGACTATTTTGGACCAGAAGTGGGCTACTTCAATAGCATTAATTTGGTCATTTTTAGACATACTTTTGTGTACACAGTACACATATGTTACATACACAATTTCTCCACATTCACAAAAAATAGATTTGTATGCTTATCAGTTATGCTAACCAATCACTCTGTACCTGTTGTGTATAAATTGATGCCATGAAGCCTCACTCCCATGTCAGATGAAGTGGACTTAATCCACAAACGCTCATATTGAAATATAATAGTTGGTCTTTAAAGTGCTACAGCGTTTTTGTTTTGTTTATTCTCCTATATCTAAGTAGTCCCATTTTACTGGACTATTTTTTTGATCTTGCTACAGTACTTCACTTTGAAGTCTATTAAGTGACTTCCGAATGGTCTAGCCATAATCTTGACATTTTGAGATTCATTCAACAAGCAAATAAAATAGATCAGACTCCAATCCAGAGTGATTCACAAATACTTTGGGGGAAAAGGAAAAGGACCATTGACTCATTTTGCTCATTATCAAGTGTACAGTGCAGCACTTCTGGATCTACCTAGCGTGGTACATATAGCAGCACCAATATATCTCATTTATTTAGAAAAGTACTATATTAATGGGAAATATTATTTTAAATTAAAAATTTTTTTTAATTTTTTTTATTTAAAATATTTCTATCTCGCTTCTCTCACTCAAGAGTGACCCGAAGCGGCTGAACAACATAATCAAAAACAGGAATAAAACAGATTAACAAACCCCCATTAAAAACACCCATCTTAAAACCATCTAAAAATCCCAAACCTCCCAAGACACTTAAAACAGTCGGGACAAAAACCAATGTAGGTTAAATAAGCCAACAGAACTGGGAAGTTGATACATCCAAGTCCCATGCCTTCTGGCATAGCCAGATGGCTATGCCAAAGTTGCGCCTTCTGGAGCAACTCCATCTGGAGGTGTAGTTCGAGTGGCAAGAGGTTCCAGAGGGCCGGGGCAGATACGGAGAAAGCCCTCCTCCTGGTCCCTGCAAGGTGGGCTTCTTTTGCCGAAGGGACCATAACTGAGCCCCTCCGGTCTACCCTCGTAGGACGGGTATTACACCTAGGGGTGATGCGGTCTCTTAGGTAGCCTGGACCACTGCCATGAAGGGCTTTAAAGGTCAAAACCAGCACCTTGAATTGCACCCGGAGGCACACTGGCAACCAGTGCAGCTCCTGGAGCAGTGGTGAAGCATGAGCATTATGCCCCCGCCCCATCACAACCCGGGCAGCCGCATTCTGGACTAACTGAAGCCTCCAAATGGTTGTCAAGGGCAGCCCCATGTAGAGCGCATTACAATAATCCAATCTGGAGGTGACCAAGGCTTGAGTGTCCATGAACAGGGAGTCCCAGTCCAGGAGCAGGCATAATTGGAAGATGACACGAAGCTGTGCAAAGGCCCTCCTGGCAACGGCTGCCACCTGCTCCTCGAACAGTAGAGACGAGTCCAGGAGGACCCCAAAAATTACACACCGGGTCTGCCTGAGGCAAAACAGCCCCATCCAGAACCAAAGCTGCTAATTCCGAGGATAACATGGGCCCCCGAACCCCATAGTGCTTAGTGGGCCATTTATTTATTTATTTTTAGTTAGTTAGTTTATTTATACCCCGCTCTATTGGTGTAAACACCAAATAACATTCTCACTCATCCTTAGTTTTGGTGCAGCATTAAACACAATTGAATTGTTGCTGTAAAAGTGGCCCATATTATCGGAGCATCTTTTGAATCAGAGGCTGCAATATTGCACATCATTATGCAGAGTGATTTTCTCCACTATTCAGCGGAGCCCATTAAGCTGGGAATCCCAAAAGAAGCCTTTCAGGATCTATGCTTATGGCCAACCTGGGCACACAGGCTGGTAAGTGTAACCCAACCAGCCGAGTGCCACGTAGCAAGCCTTCTGACATGAGGGTCTCACATGGGCTGTGCGTGATGACTCCCAATGAAGTCAATAAATATAGACCACCCGAGGATTCGGGACTGACTTTTTCCATCACACTTGAGTCTCACGCACCTTCCGTGAGTTCAGCACCTCGACTCCCGTGAACCATTCCAACAATCTATATTTCTTCATTTTTAGTAAATGTGAAATAGATTTCTAAAGATCCTCTTTGCCCAATCACTAGTTTGCTACTCTGGATGTGGCAAACATGAGTGCATTCTTTTTTGGCTTTTTTCTATGATTTAAGCCAACTGTCTAAACGCTCATTAGACAGCTATTTTGAAAAAGTGTTCCTTGGCTTTTTCAAGCTTTCAACACCACCATATTCTAGAAACTCATATAATATCTGGTTGGGTTTTTTCAAAGTCTTTGAATTGTTTTCATTTTGTTGAGCTTTTTCATCTCTGATGCACTGGGATTTCTTACTGTTAACTGGGTCTTTACTAGGATTTTCCAAGTAAGCGCTTTTTCTTGATTTTGTATGCATATATGTTTCTAAATACTTAAGTAGCAGCTAGTTGATAGTGTACAGAAGACACCACAGAGGTGGGCAATGTTGGGGAGGGGGGAGAGAAAAAGAGTAAATATTCATAAACACACACACATGCAAATAGATGCATGCACACATGCACGCACACGCACACACATGCGCGCACACACACACACACACTAACTTGCATGGAAAACCTTATATTTTCTACAAGAAATCTTCCATTTTGAGCAGAAAACTTTGTATTCTGACAAAATTGTATGTGCAAAAAAACAATCTCATGCCGAAGCAGAAAATTGCATAATTGATAACACTGATGGAACATTCCAGCAGGTTGAGACACACTTTGTCATAAAGGGCAATAAAATATATGAATATTCATTATATCATTGCTCCTCCCCTTCTTATTATTATTATTAATCATTTGCTGTATCCAAATCAAAATACTGGCGATCATCATGTCGATCAGCTATGAAAACTGTCCTGAGGATGTAATGCAGTGGCCTTTCATTTGCCTTCAGCATTGCAGCATGCCACGCTTACCACTGATTCAGTTCTGCAAGTCACTGTCTGGTCCTGAGTCCATTTGCCACACAAGTTCCTCCTCAGCCCCAGGCCAGTATTGATGAAGCTGCTTATCTCCATCAAGATGGATTCAAGTGAGGATTAATCCACTTGGGGACCATGACTCTTCCCTGTGAACTTTGGCACCCAAGGCTGTTGGTCCTCAGGGTGGTCAGGTTAGTTAACCGCCACCTGACACTCAGCGTTGAGTCGCTGGCAGTATGGTCTACCCTTTTACCATAGCAGAATAACCTAGCCAGACTTATCTGAAAAATTCCCCACTCTGAGTCTTTTTCCAGATCAGACAAAATGTTTGTGTTTCACTTGCCCTTTAGGAAGTAACTCCTGGTCTGTCTGTCTCACCCACACATACACAGAGTATACACAAACCCACACAAAGGAACAAAGGGATGTATACACAGATATATGCCAGGTGGGGACAAAAAGGTGTGTGTGTGTCTGATAGGAAGAGGAGCAGAAGCTGATGGATTATGTGATTAAAATCTGAATAACTCATAGTCAGAGGCTATCTCCACAGGCATATATTGAAGTGGGTTGGTGGAGAGTGGGGGCAGGTTGGTCTGATTGTTTGTCCATGTTGATCGAACCAATCTACCCCAACCAAATGCCAACTTTCTCCATTTTGAGACCTTGCAAGGAGTTTGACTCAAATGCATCTCTGTATTTTATCCCATCCCCAGTGAATGTGAATGCTGGGAACAAGAAAAAATAAAATCTGTCCCAATTTCCAGCTGATGGGAGAAGCACTTATCCCACAAGCTGGAAAGTGGTTTTTACCCTCTTGCCCATTGTTCATCAGGCTCTAGCTGTCTGATCAGTGGCAGGCAGGAGGATAACAGCCACTTTCCAGCTGATGGGATAAATGTTCCTCCCATCAGCTAAAAAGCAGTTTCAGTCCCATCATAGGAGCAAAATGCTGTCTGGATGTCGGTGTTTTACTCCTCCCTCTGACCTAAGGCAGCTTTTTTAAAGGGAGGTAAAGATAAAGGTCACCCTTGCTTGAAAACCAGTCGTATCTGACTCTAGGGTTCAGCACTCATCTCTGTTTACAGCCAAAGAGCCAGTGCTGTCTGTGTCTGCAGACGTTTCCACAGACATGTGGCAGATGTGCCTAGACACCGGAGTGCACAGAATCCTGTTTATCTTCCCACTGAAGTGGTACCTATTTATCTACTTGCAATTTCTTGCTTTCAAACTGCTTGGTTGGCAGGATCTGGGACAGAGACAGGAGCTCACTCTATCATGCAATACTCGGGTCTTGACCTGCTGACCTGCTGACCTTCCAGTCATCAAGTTCAGTATCTTAACCACTAATAGTTCAAAAAAGGGAACTTTGCAAAGAATTGTCTTTACTATCTTTCTACTTTATGTGCCATCCCCCCCTTTTTTTTGCAGGGGAAAAAAGAGAGCCAGTTTTTCAGAGATAAACTACTGATGGTGCCTGTCTCAAGGTCCTCAGGGCACATGGAAATATAGCACATGATTCTGGTTTTTTCCATGCAAAGGAAGAAAATCTATCTGACCTAGAACAGGAAAGGCATCATTTTAACAAAGGAAGGTCCTCAGCTTTCACAGGAAATTATTTTAATTTCATGCCATTTTGTATTACATTTTATGGAGAGCAATCTGACCTCCCGTGCTCTTGGCTAATCCTTTAGTAGCAAAGACTAAAGGGCAGAAGGGTGCTGCAGGTCAATGAGATGCCAGCGTGTTAGACATGTAACAAAGAACAGATCATTCTGGCTGCAAGCTGGAAACCAGGCCCATTTCATAAGGATGACTGAGATCACTCCAAACTGGGAAGTATTTCAGAAGGCATCCAAGACTATAATTCCAGTGTTCATCCATCCTTCCATCCATTCACCCACCCATACATTCTATGATAAATTATAATAAATTGAAATCAGACTTGGTGACGATGGTGAGTTGTAATAGTGCTGCAATAAGAACAAAAGAAATCAGTGGCCAGAATCCAACATAACACTAGCAGAGTCAAACCACACATACACACCATGTTCCTGGATTATACTCTTGTGCAAGCAGTGGCTCAAGGAGCTGTATAAGTGTTTGTGTAACCAACTGCACACATGCCCTGCATTACAAAAACTTATTTGCTTACAACACAAATGAATGAATGAAGAAGACCACCCTTGTGCTAATTCTGAAAACTGTGCAAATGCTGCCTCAATGGGTTTGGGATGCTGGTGTAATTGAAAACATGCTAATATCCTTTTGCAAAAAAGGATATTAGCAAAAAAAATGCACAATGTTAACAGTTGAGGGGTTGGTTCCAATCTTAGACTGATTCCTACCAAGTGCTGGCAGGAGAAAGCACTGGTATTTTTGGGTATTGGCCCAGGAAATGAATTTCCTATTATATCTAGAGGTTGGAGCCAGTGCCTTAGCAGAGATTACAGTTGACTGGGAAGCAAAATGCCTGGTCTATAAACTCTTCATGGCACCTCTCAACAACTGTTACTTGGGTGATGTTTTAGAACAAAAGTTGGCAGTGTTACTGAGTTGAGGAATTGATTTCTTCTCCTGGCCAGTATATCCAGTGGTGACCAATTATAGGAAACTAGCTGATTACCCGGCTTCGCTCGGGTTTTTCATTTCTTTAATGTAGGCCAGCCCTTCCCTATTGGAAACCTCATGGGGTGTATGTGGGTCAACCCTGCCTCCCTTCCACCATCTCTCTCTTCCCTCACCCATCCCGCTTCTCCATTGATGGTCACTTACCGCCCTTACATGTGTCTGGCCACCTGGTGAGAGAGCAGCACACAGCCATTGAGGAGCCCTCGGACCTTCCCCCCTCCTCGGCTTTGCCCACTGTGGCCACCACCTCAGCTGTGGAGGGTGGGTTGTCATTTCCTGAGGAGGCCCGGCCTCCTCCATCTCTCCCATGCCCTCCTGGCTCTGTCAAGGGCCTCTGTTGCCACTGCAGTGCTGGCCTGACTGGGCCCCCATTTGCCTTCCACCTACTGTGAAAACTACAGCTGAGCTCAATCTACCTGGGACTATGACATCAGCTCAATTAAATCACTGGGAAACACACACATTGTATAGACCAGTTGCTTCCTAATTTGGGGGGCATACACCCCTCCATGGGGCTTGTGACCCCCACAGTGCTGATCTCTGCAGCCCAAGGTACATATTGCAAAATTTCAGTGGGATTGGTCCAGGGGTGTGGGAGCCTTTGGAGCACATACAAGACCACACCTCTTGCTTGCTTTGAAAGGAGTTTCCAATTTGTATGCTACCACATTTTCGTAGCAAACCTTTAAAGGAGTAGAGCAGCAGGAAGGAAGCTTAAATTGGTAGGGCATTGGTAGTAAAGAAAATAATTAGGATGAGGTTGATGCAAATAGTGATGCATTATCCCAACTGTGCTTGTGTGCCATCTTCTGAGAGGTCACCTTGAAGTATTCTGATGGTGCTCCTAGGTGAGATATGTGAGGAGGGTCAAGAAGAAAACCAAGCACGACGGAGTGCAAAACATGACCATCAGACAGAATCTGAACATTCAACCATTGAGTACAATCAAGAAGGGTCGGCTCCACTGGTTTGGCCATGTCAACTAAATGGCTGAAACCAGGATCCCGTGGCAGGCATGGGAGGCCCGAGTGCAGGGTGCAAGACCCCGAGGCAGGCCACACATCAAGTGGATTGATAACATCAAGGAGGCCCTTCGTGTAGTGACCTGAGGCGAGCCATGGAGCTCTCCAAGGAGCGATCCCAACTGAGATCCTTTGTGGAATCCTCTACACTGCAAGGTAAAAGACGAGGTGATTAAGTAAGTAAGTAAGTAAGTAAGTAAGTAAGTAAGTAAGTAAGTAAGTAAGTAAGTAAGTAATAAGATCCTAGGTCCTCTGTCTTGTTGCACAGTGGTCAGAAATCTCTCCTCTTGCCAGGGTCCATCCTATATGTTGTACTTGGATGTTTTCATGGCCAGAATTTCACTTTAAAGGTTCTTCATTTTCTCAGTTGCCTTCCCAGCCCCACTTCCACTCTTTCCCTCCATACATCCATCAGTGGGTCTTGTTCTGCTATGCCTGAGTTTCATCACACTGTGGCTACTGCCTGGTTCTTGGTGAGTCTCTGAATCTTCTTGCTTCTTTTGGCAGACTCTGATGAGTTCCTTAAAGGCAGTGCCATGGAAGCAAGCAAAATGATTGCTTGCCATGAGTTTGTAAGGCAATGAAATTACAGGCACAATTCTTAAGGGTGTTGGGGGGGGAGATAAAAATCAGCTGGAAGGGAAGGAGTGCCACCACTGTTTCAGAAGGAACCACATCCAAGTCCTAACGAAGTATGCCTATGCCACAACGTGGACAGAGCATGACTGAGGCCAGATGTTGTTTGCCATCAGATGTGAAGAAATCTCTTCTCCCTAGCCCTAACCATGATTCAGCCACAAATTTCACAGATCTGTTTTTGCCATTTCTGAATGTAGCCATATGAAGAGGTTCCCCCCCAAAAAAAAAAAATGTATGGGAACCTCCTGTGCTGGAAGAAGAAAGAGAAAGAGGGGGTGGGAGAGAAAGAGAATCCAGTGAGATCTGATTTCCTGAAAGGAAATGACTTGACCTGCAGAAACAAATCTGTTCTGGAGCCATGAAAAAAAAATTACATTTGTGCCATTGTTAGTTTTATTATACAACTTGACTGTGATCAGGAGAAGGCTATCGGATATCTGATGCTAAGCAAGATCAAGGGGTTGACTGCAGCCTAATAAAAACAGTTATCATGACTGACCTCAACCAACCTGCATATAAACGGCTCTTTTGATTCCCCAGGTAAAAGGTTTCAGTTTACTGACACTCTTCACCTTCCATAGCCCCACATGCAAAATGTTATTCTTTTCAGGAACAACAATGAATCAACCACATCTGTGTGGGGCTACTGGTAACTGGTTCGTTCCAGCAATTATTGCATTATTTCTAACAGCTGCATAAGCTAGACAGCTACACTTAGATGGTTTAGCATGGAAGGCGAAAATCAGCACATGAAATAATGATTGAAATGCAGCTCCAGTGAACCAGGAAGATCCAGCTGATTCCCACCCACCACCACCCCTCTCTGCCTGCTCTCTCCAAGATTCATTAAGTGACTTTATGTGAATGATACTTGACCCCTTGAAATATGGGTGATATCCAAACCGTGGGATTGTTGTGAAGCTTCACTAGAAATGTGCTTTGAGGTGTTCCAAGAGAAAGAGGATAACATATAGTCATTGTTTTGCTACTCTGACATGCAGACTGGGCCTAAAGAAAGAAGCCGACCTTCAGCAGATGTTTCCCTCAGTTGCTAGCCATCTATCCACTTAGACTGAGAAAAATATATTATTTGGTATAACTATATACACCATGACTTGAGATAGAGTCCTTAGTTATTTCTCTCTCTCTCTCTCTCTCTCTCTCTTTGATGCACCATAGTGGTCAAATAATGCATTCTTTCTGACTCCCAGTGTTGGTGAAATGGGGCAGGAGGCAGCTGAAGTGACAGTCCTGCAGTAACAGGAGCCTCAGGGCAATCACAAAGGAAATACGGAGAATCATAATTCCCTACAGGAAGGATTCCAGAGAGACGACAAGAACTTACCACAATACAACCCCACATTACGTAAGGTTTTAGGCATCAGTAGGCTTTTCATTCTCATAAACAGAGGGGCATTTGTTAAATGTTTCCATTCCTTTACCTTGCTTCTTGCCATGCTGTGGTGTCAAACAAACTCACAGGCAATTTGTTCCACAGTTTCCAAATGGAATTCAACTCTTTGCAAGAAATCATTCATTATCCCCCCCCCCCCCCCCCCGCCGCCCTTCCCTCGCAGGCCTGTCCATTGAGAAGAAAGTGACCTTATCGAGTGGTGTATTGCTTCCTGAAACCTTCTTCTCCCTCAATTCCTAACCTTGGCTTTCTAGTATTAGCAACTAGCAACATAAAACTTTTCGTTCAAACATCAGAATCCAGAATCCTGTTGAATTAATTGATTCAGCTGGGCTGAAGCAATTTCCGTATGTTCAGAAGGGCTGCTTTAAGGAAGTTTACTTTCCAGTGTAATCAGATACACTCTTCTATCTGATCACACCTTTGTATAGTGGTTGGTGAGTTGGTAAAACAACTTAGTGCTAGTGGTTTGTTCAGTTGTGCTGAGCTGTGCTGTCCAGAAAATATACTTGTTTTGTGAATGGTTGAGACTTATTTAGATGAAATGGTGCAAGTTTTTAAAGCCCTGTGGCATTTCTCCAGGGATCTCTAGCAATGAGTCCAGATGGTGAAAATGTGCTCAATGAATCTCAGGCAGAGGAATGGTTTCTGAGTACAGGAGCTAAGGAAATGTTGTTCCAAATTGGCCATGAATGTACAGTATTTGCATAATGGAGAGCTGTTTGTGTTCCCATAGCTGTGCCATTGATCTGAGGATAAACATTATCACCAAAGATGAAATAGTTGTGTGTGAGTACAAAGTTATGCAGTCTGATACATACAGTAATACCTCATACAAAGTCCACTTCATACAACATCGGATTCATACAACATCACCTAATTCCTTGAAAAAGTTGCCTCATACAAAGTCGCTGCGACTTTGTATGAGGCATTGGGGTTTTTCCCAGGTTGCATTGTGCCTGGGCAGTATAAAAGGCAGGACACATGCATGCATTTGCTCTTGTGGGTTTTGCATGAGGCGAAGAGTGTTTAGGAGTGGTTTTGAGTGTGATTTTGGATTTTTTTGAATTTTTCATCAGAATTTTAGAAGCATTCCTGGGATTTTTGCAGCATTCTTCAGGTTCTTGGACAATCAGGGTTGTTTGACATGTTTTTGTAATGTTTTTAGCCTTTAGACAATGATTTCTTAAAGTTCTGTCAGTTTCCTGTGAAGTCTGTGCTGCTACAGTACAATGTATCTCTATGGAAACAACTTTGTACGAGGTATCACGGCAAGGATTTGGACGTTGTATGAGGCATCGCGGCTAGGATTTTGCATGCCTCATACAAAGTCCAAATCCATATAAAGTCCAAACTTGTGGAACCAAGTTTAGACGTTGTATGAGGTATCACTGTACTGTAATTTCCTCAGGAAGCTGTTATCTGTTATGTTACAGGCATATGATTTGATGACAAAGTCTACATATCCAAATACCTCAGATGTGATGCTACCAACACTCAATACAATGAACTGCACAGGGTTACCTAGTATAAGAAGCCTACAATTTTGAGTAGTAGGTAAGAGGAGCCTGGTGGATCTTGTGGAATATCTGTTCGGATTTGGTCACAGTAATCACTAGGGGATTCTTTCATTGGGTTGATTCTTTCTGGTATTTAGAAGTTGTTTCTGTGGCTAGGGGTGTATAAAAT
Source organism: Bradypodion ventrale (assembly GCA_035047345.1). Lineage (NCBI taxonomy): Eukaryota > Metazoa > Chordata > Lepidosauria > Squamata > Chamaeleonidae > Bradypodion > Bradypodion ventrale. Next base: position 315,474,064 of record JAWDJE010000004.1, read on the forward strand.
TGTGCGTTGGACTTTTTTTCTCACCCTCTTGTATAATCTGGCAGTTGCTTCTCCACCGTCTCCTTCTTTGATAATAATATTGAGGTTGCTTCTGAGGCTACAAACAGCTTCAAATTTTATCCATCTGAGACTGAGTAGCTAATCATGTTGACTGTTTCAGCCTAGACCACCACTGAATGATGGATGGCTGTGAGTTTGATACCCTTTTTAATTCCCACTGGTTTATTCTATGGCATTCTGGATATGCAGTTGGGTGAGGAACCTAATAATCTCTCTGCTAGGCAACTTTTGTACATTTCTTGGAGAGAATAATCCCAAGTATTCACCATACTATAGATCCTGGAATTCTGTAAACTGGAGCCAGAAGACTTAAAATAGAACAAAAATGCTAATGCTTTGTAATACAAATTAAAATAGATTCTAACAAGAATTTAGTTTTCTTTTCACTGCAGATGTTGGTATCTCCACTGATGCACCCACTATGATTTCATGACTTCAGCCCTCAATGTCCCCCTTAATTGTAAGTATCAGATTGATTAAAACAGCGATTTACACACATTTTCACTACTTAAAACTCATTGGCCTGAATGGACAGCATCCCTAATATAGATCTTCACTTTATTGATATAGCTAGATAGGTAGACAAAGCTTATTTTTGGGCTACAGTTTCTTGGGGGGGGGGACTACACACAGGTGTTTGCTCAGTAATATGGCTAGTGGCCATGTGACTTAGGGAATTCTCAAAGCTGTCATCCAAAATAACATTTTTTTCTAAACTCTGTAGAGAGAGAGACATAAATAAGTAGGTAAATAGACATATATCATGTTTTTATTTGATAAATCATAAAGAGAATTGCCTGCTATGCAGTCTGAGTTCTTTATTATAAAATAAATAAATCAAGGGTCTTTTGCTCTTTGAAACTCACCAAGTTGTTCTTTAAATATTTAATTACCTCTTCTGGTTTATGAGACAGCTCTGAACATCCCCAAGGTCCCACTTGAATTTTTCGGACCAGCCTTTCTAGCTTCAGGTGCTCTGGACATCGTGTTTCAAAAATACATCTGGAATCAACTTAGTTAAACTATTTGAATACCCCAGAAAGTCATGGCATTCTTCTCCTTTCATTTCTAGCTTTTAAGTCTTTTCTCCTGGGATGCCTATCAACAACTAGACTTTGATTTGGGGTGCGGGGGGACAGGATTCTCCTGAAGCACTCAAGCATCTGCTGCCCAAAACAATTGCTTCAGTCTGCCTATTGAGAGGGCCGGCCCTGAAAGAAAGGAAACTTACGCAATTATATCCATACCTCCTCCTCCTCTTTCTCATCCTTTTCTCTTCAAAACTGTGTGATTCTTTTGTTCCTATAGTTGTTATTATTTTTGTGAGTGTGGAAGTGGAGGAAGAGGAGGAGAGGGGGAAGATGGAGTGTGTGATATAAGGAACACAGGCAAAATAGAAAACTTCCAAATTGGTAAACTCTTACAACTACTTCAAAGGAACAAGCACTATATAATCTAAAAGTTAAGCAACTGCAAATATTACCTTTTGCCAGAAGCAACCTGTAAATGTAAAGAAACATTATACAGTTGCAACTGTAAATCAGCTTGAAATAATATTAATTTTCTTAATATTATTTAATGTTATAGATAGCTTTAGGTAAAGCTAAAGGTTCCCATTGCCAGACATATCTGACTCTAGGGTTGTGTATTTAAGGAAATGTGTTTACCATTTTGTCTTAATATGTTTAATATGTATTTGCTTTACTATGGTCTGAAGTCTCGCGAGACTTCGGGAGGGTTCTGAACGAGAACAGAGCTGTCAACGGTTCTAACAGTTTTTTCCAACTGTCACTTCTGATCAGAGACAGTTAATGAATGTGAGGGTGTGTGGTTAGCTCTGGTCACCTATTCTTATTCCAAATAAAGTTGTGTGTTTGGCCAGTATTACTGGTTGCTGCCTATTATTTCCAGAACACTAAAGTGCTCATCTCTGTTTATAGCCAAAGAGCCAGTGCTGTCTGCATCTGCAGATGTTTCCATGGACATGTGGAAGGCATCACTAGACACCGGAGTGCACGGAACACTGTTTACCTTTCCACCAAGGTGGTCCCTATTTATCTACTTGCAATTTCTTGCTCTTGAACTGCTAGGTTGGTAGGATCTGGGACAGAGGCAGTAGCTCACTCCATCATGCAGCACTCAGGTCTTGAACTGCTGACCTGCCAACCTTCCAGTCGTTAAGTTCAGTGTCTTAACCACTAAGCCACCACAGTCCCTTTAGCTAGCTTTAGAAACAAACAAACAAAACACAAAGTTTTTAAAAAAAAGAAAGCCAGCCCTATTGTTAGGCAGTCTGAAGCAAACAACATAAGTAGCAGATACGGAAGAGGGGCATCAAAGTCACTCCCTCAGCCATTCCTCTTGATACATCCCACACTACTATTCTGTGACAGGAAAAAGCAGTGCTTACCACACAGCAAGTCCAACACCTGTTAGACTGGCCTATGTTGCCCCAAGGGGAAGGGATATTGGACATGGTCCTGTTGATGGTGTTGAAGGAAGACTTCACTATCAGTCCACTTTGGCCAGTTCTGTAAATGTTGGTAGAACTGTCAGGTCAACACATCACATTCTCCAACATTTCAGAGCCAACACTGGGGAAATGGTTTTAAAAAGAGAGTATTTGTCATTCATGTTGTGCATGCATTGATCTATGATGACAGGAAAATATGTCATCAGTTTTAATTGTAAAGCTCATGTCTCATATAACGTGACTTTCAAATGACAGAAGCATATCTCCTTGATCATTTTGAGGCCACTTTCCTGCATGTGATTTCAAATGCAAGTGGGAAAACATAGCTTTGGAAGCAGCTTTTAGAGCAATACCTAAAATCATTTGTTTGCCAGTTGACATAACCTAAAAGTGCAAACTGAAAGTTTGTAGTAGGGAGGATTAAGGAATGATAATTCAGTGACAAACAGAGCTTGGGTTTAATCACTTTCTACATTTTTAAACCAAGTATTTAAGTTGGGTGTTTTTGATATTTACCTTGCATGCCCTCTCTTCTTTAGGACCTCTCAATGTGTACTTAATTAAGTAATGTATCAGGCCTGATTGTGCAGGGTTATTTTAAAAGCATTTAGCAGAGCACCAAACATTCACCACAAGGAATGCCGCATGATGTGATGACTTGACCTGATTATGAAGGAATGGCTTTGATGTAGCCAGCATTGCTTCAAGAATGTTCCAAGTTGATAACCCTTTTCCCAAGAACAATGTTGTCAACAGTCAAAGGGGTGAATAAAAAGCCAATAACAGCAAGCGTCATTTTTTAAAAAAATCTATACATCTTGAGTCAAAGGTAGACGAGATTTAAGCTTAGATTTGTCCCACTGAAATTGCTTTCATTTAGTTGGATCATTTCAATACAGAATTTTCTTTCAATACTTTTCCTCATATGAAAAATATTGCTTTTTTGAACTACAACATCCAGAATCCTTCCAGACATGGCTCCTGGCCTCGTTAATTGGTGATTTTGGGAATTTGCAATAAAAATGACTTGTCTAAATTGATGACACACAAAAAATTATCCCAAAGGATATGCAACCTACACCTTTTAAATGCTAACACCACCTTGAATAAACCTCTGGACATAACTATAGCTATAAACAATTATAAACAATAGCAACAGCAATTGCACTTGCATACCACCCCATAGCACTTTGTGTACTCTGTGGTCAGTTTACAAGGTAATTAGCATTTTTGCCCCCAACATGCTGGGTACTCATTTTACCAACCATGAAAGGATGGAAGGTGAGTCAACCTGGAACCTGTCAGGACTGAATTTACAACACCAGTGGTTTTTGCTGCAGTGCTATAGTTTAACCACTGACCCTAAAGCCAGAGTTGATTCCTTGCCTGCCAGCATTGGAGTCAGAAGGCTGCACTAGTTCATTGCAACATTACTTACAACCACCTCAAGAAGAGCAATCCAAAAATAAAATCAGGCAGCTGTCTCATATGGATGAACCAGCCAGGTCTAGTATCTTATCCCTAAATAAACATGAGTTTTGCAACTAATCTCAGAATGGGCAGGAAATATTGCGGAAGGTGGCAGAAAATGGAAATGTTTCTGCTGGGTGGTGGGGGGAAACATTTGATCCTGATTTCAGTTTCTCTACAGCACTCAATCAGTACTCTCTGTGTAGTTCAAAACGCAATTATATAATACCAATCAAAAGAATACAGTGCAACAATTAAAGGCTTTGCTGTAGCTTATAGACCAGTCTTCCTCTGAAATTCTTCAGCATGCCGCAGTATCCAACATATATTTGTCATATAATTTCAAGTACCCTTCCTTTTAAAAATCCAACTTGAATGTCAGGCATTTCTCCATCCATATAAAGTAAACTCAGTCTGTCCAGGTTATCCTGCTATGGTAATAGAGGAGACCATTCTGCCGGCGTCTCAGCACCAATTGTCAGGTGGTGGTTAACTAACCTGACAACCCTGAGGACTAACGGCCTTGGGTGGTGAAGTCCAAAAGGAAGGGTGACAGTCTACAAGTGGATTAAATCCCACTTGATTCATCTTAATGGAGAGCACTAGTTTCATCAATACTGGGCCGATGAGGACTTTGTGTGCCAAAAGGGCTCAGGACCAGAAAGTGGCTTGCGGAACTGGATCAATGGTACGGGTGTTATGCCACAATAAGAACATAAGAACAGCCTTGCTGGAACAGGCCACAGCCCATCCAGTCCAGCATTCTGTCTCACACAGTGGCTCACCATTTGCTTCAGGATATTCCCAAGAAGATGCCTTCACCTGCTTAGGATTCCCTGGAAATGGCATTGAGAGATATCCTGCTTATCTCTCCAACCCGGAGGTTATCCTTAGGTATCCATAATTATAGCCATTGATAACCTTGTCCTCCATGAACTTGTCTAATCATTTCTTAAAGCTGTCAAGACTGACAGCTGTCACCACTTCATCTGGCAGGGAGTTCCATAGACCAGTGATCCTCTGGGTGAAAAAGTACTTTCTCTTATTTTTTGAGAACTAGTACTGAAAAGTTTCATGGAGTGCCCCCTAGTTCTAGTGTTATGCGATAGGGAAAACAGTTTTTCCTTATCTACTTTGTCCACACCATGCATGATTTTATAAAATTCAATCAGGTCACCTCTTAGATGCCGTCATTCAAGAGTGAAGAGGCCCAATCGTTGCAGCCTCAGATGGTAAGGAAGGTGTTCCAGTCCCCTAATCATTTTGGTTGCCCTCCTCTGCACTTTTTCCAGCTCCATAATATCCTTCTGGAGGTATGGCGACCTGAACTGTACACAAAGTGTACATGATGTGGAAGGCCAATGGAAGGCCACTGTATTATATTGCTCCCAGGACAGTTTTCATGGCTGATCACCATGATGATGGTCAATATTCAGAATCGGATACAACACTCAAAGGAAATTAGAGTAATGGTCCTATGGTTGCTGCACTCTTTCATCGTACCATTGCTCCTGAAAATCATTGCTCATTTTTCTTGGCTTTCCGTTTATAACAGGCCCGAAAGGAGTGACATCACTGTAACAAGAGAAGAGGGACATTAAAGCAGCTTCACAATTGGTGTGCTTGAGTGGTACAAGGTGGCAACACACAAAAGCAACAAATCTCCTATGCCTTTAATATTTGTCATGCAAACTCCAGCTGCTGTGATTCCCATTTCCATACAGCTTCCGACAAGATGGAATTCCAGCTCTTTGTACCCTCCTTCCAACCAGTTCTTCCACCTCTGCAGAATGTGCACTTTAAACCACATTTTTGGGGGCATTTTAGGTCCCAAACCTCAGAGACAAATGGAATGGCACAATCAGCAAAGTAGTATTTTTTAGAACAAACCATAATATAACCCTTTCTGATTTTTGCCCGAAACATTGCTGATGATGTGATAGGGAACTGGAAAGGATTTTAAAATTTCCTTAGTAACTATCCATACCCCTTCAGGGAAGCCTCCACAAACTCTTGTTCCAGGATTGTTTAGAATGTGGGAAGTCTTCCAAAACTAGCAAACCAGATGCCAGGCCTGGTAAGGGTGGTTAGTCTGATGTGGCCTCCTTCCTTCTCTTTCTCTGAAAGGACCTGCTCTTTCTGGATTCTGTGTAATTCTTGGAAACGGCAAAGTCTTTCTGCAAAATGTTCACAGCAACCCCAAACTCCAAAAACGTCTATAAATCAGTCATGTACCTTTAGCAAAGCTGTTTGCTGACTGCTGTTTGATTCCATTGCTCAACCTGGAGGTTTCTGTCTGGGGATGCTGTTTCTCCAGAGACATGAAACACTATATATTTTCTTGGGTTAAAGAGAGAGAGATACACAGAGAGAGAGACCTACAAAACCATGATGGAAAATTTGAGAATGAGGAACAGAGAAGAACTAACTCAGTGATGGATCTTATCTTATTCCTCTTCTCCTTCAAGGGCTTTCCATTGATAGACAAATACTGGACATTTTTATTTTAAAATTGTCCTATAATATCATTTCAGAAGCTGGAATTTGCTAGTTACAAATGAATTGCCTTTTAACTGATTCTTTGTTTCTAAACAAATTCCAGTTATCTTGTTTACTTCTTCTTCTTCATTTTAATTAATTTTAATTTAATTTTCCCAATTGTATGCCACCCAATCAGGAAAACCGACTCAGGGCGGCTCACAAAATAGTTATACAATACAATAGTAATACAATATGCACAATAATGCAATATACAAAATAATTATGCAATGTTCAGCCTACAAGAGAAACATCTACTACTTCTATTTCTTCTTCTTCATTAGAAGATTCTGTGCATTGGAGTCCAAAAACAGTAACTTTTCTAAGCCCTTGTAGAGGTGTAAATGTCAAAAGCATACTGTAGTGTAAACAGAGATGCAATCCTTTTTCAATTGTGAACCTTGTTACCTGTTTCCTGCCTTTGGGGTGGACAGCTTCAAGCATCTTGATGTACCTTCTTGTGGGTTTTGATCTTTAAACATGACTTGGATGAGACAGATGTGCCACTTTCAAATAAATGACTGCCCTACCCTTTCTTTGTGAGAAACAGAGTGTAGACTGAGCTTTGTAGTTCGATAGAGAAGCCTAGTGATCCTGAATTGGCCTACAGCAGAGATTCTAGAGTTAGGTTCTAGAATAAGGTGAGCAGCAGTGGCACTAAAGTGGATTAGCCTATGGGATATGAAGGATAACTGGGGTTGTCCCACAGAAATATCTGGAGGTTCCAGCTAAGCACCCCTTCATTCAGACATATATATTTATTCTAGGACTATGTCTAAACTACACAATGTAGGGTCCTGGATAGAGTGGTGGAGTGGGGTTCAGGAGACAAGAGTCTGAATCTATGCTTGGTCATGGAAACTCGTGGGTTAGAGATGTGTATGTTGTTGTTGTTCAGTCGCACAGTTGATTCCGACCCTTTGCGACCCTATGGACCATTGATCTCCAGGTACCCCTGTCCTCCACCATCCTCCTCAGCCCACTCAGCTCAGTGCCAGCTGCGTCCACAATGCCATCCAGCCATCTCATCCTTGGCCGTCCCCTTTTTCTTTTGCCCTCCACCTTTCCCAGCATCAAGGCTTTCTCAAGTGAATCCTCTCTTCTCATTTGGTGTCCAAAGTACTTCAGCTTCATCTTTACTATTTGATCTTCTAAGGAGCAGTCAGGACTGATTTCTTTCAAGATTGACTTATTTGTTCTCCTCGCTGTCCAGGGTACTCTCAAAACTCTCTTCCAACACCACATCTCAAAGGCGTCTATTCTTCTGTGCTCAGCCTTCCTAATGATCCAGCTCTCGCATCCATACATTACCACCGGGAATACCATTGCTTTGAGTATACAGATTTTTGTTTGCAAGATGATGTCTCTACTTTTCACTATGTTCCCCAGGTTTCTCATGGCTTGTCTCCCTAGAATCAGTCGCCTCTTTATTTCATGGCTGCAGTCACCATCTGCAGTGATCCTAGATCCCAAGAAAGTAAAATCCGTCACTGCTTCTACTTCTTCCCCGTCTACTTTCCAGGTGCTGATAGGGCCTGTTGCCATTATCTTGGCTTTCTTGATGTTAAGTCTCAGGCCAGCTTTTGCACTCTCTTCTTTCAACCTAATCACTAGGTTCTTTAGGTCTTCCTCACTTTCTGCCATTAGGGTGGTATCATCTGCATATCTCAAATTGTTGATGTTTCTCCCAGCAATTTTTATCTCATATTGTGATTCCTCCATCCCTGCATTGCGCATTATGTGCTCTGTATATGGGTTGAAAAGGTAGGGTGATAAAATGCAGCCCTGTCTTACTCCTTTTCCTATTCCAAACAATTCTGTCATTCTGTGTTCTGTCCTAACTGTTGCTTCTTGACTCTTGTACAGATTTCTCATTAGGCATACGAGGTGTTCTGGTATTCCCATTTCTTTAAGTACTTGCCACATTTTATTGTGGTCCACACAGTCAAAGGCCTTGGTGTAGTCAATAAAGCAGAGGTATACTTGTTTCTGATATTCTTTTGTTTTCTCCATGAAAACAATATTAGCAATGTGGTCTCTAGTCCCCCTGCCTTTTCTGAATCCCACCTGCACCTCTGGCAATTCTCTCTCCACGTGCTGCTGAAGTCTATCCTGTATTATCTTGAGCATCACCTTGCTAGCGTGTGGGATGAGCGCAATTGTTTGATAATTTGAACACTCTTTGGCACTACCCTTCTTTGGGATTGGAACGTATACTGATCTTTTCCAATCCTGTGGCCACTGTTTTGATTTCCAGATCTGCTGGCATATCGAATGCAGTAATTTGATTCCATCATCTTTTAGAGCTTTGAAAAATTCAACTGGGATACCGTCATCTCCACTAGCTTTGTTGTTTGCAGTGCTTTTTAGGGCCTTTCTGACTTCACTCTCTAGGATGTCTGGCTCAAGTTCAATGTTCTCATCATTGTGATTATCAGTGGTGTTGAGGTCCTTTTTGTAAAGTTCCTCTGTGTATTCTTTCCATCTTTTCTTAATCTCTTCTGCATCAGCTAACTCCTTGCCGTCTTTGTCCCTTATCATGGTCATTTTTGCTTTGAATGTTCCCTTGATTTCCCCAATTTTTTTGAAAAGATCTCTAGTCCGGCCTCATGTGTTGCTTTCCTCTATTTCTTTGCACTGTTCATTTAAATAGATCTCCTTGTCTCTCGTTGCTTTTCTTTGAAATTCTGTGTTCAAGTGACTGTATTTTTTCTTTTCTCCTTTGCCTTTTGCATTTCTTCTTTCCTCTGCTATTTTAAGAGTCTCATCAGACAACCACTTTGCTTTCTTATGCTTCTTTTCTTTTGGTATGGTTTTCCTTGCTGCCTCCTGCATGATGTCCCGCACATCTGTCCATAATTCTTCTGGCACTCTGTCTATCAATTCCAAACCATTAAATCTGTTCCTCACCTCCACCGTGTATTCCTTAGGGATGTTGTCTAGGTCATATCTGTCTGGCCTGATTCTTTTCCCTATTTTCTTTAGTCTAAGTCTGAATTTTGCTATTAGTAGGTTGTGATCTGAGCCACAGTCTGCTCCAGGTCTTGTTTTTGCTGACTGTATGGAGGTTCTTCATCTTTGGCTGCAGAGTATGTAATCAATCTGGTTTCGGTGTTGGCGATCTGGTGATGTCCATGTGTAAAGTCGCCTTTTGTGTTGCTGGAAGCGGGTGTTTGCTATGACCAGTGTGTTATCTTGACAGAACTCTATCAAACTTAGTCCTGCTTCATTCTGTGTTCCAAGACCAAACTTGCCTGTTATTCCATCTACTTTTTCATTTCCTACTTTGGCATTCCAATCTCCCAAGATAATGTGGACATCATTTCTTGGTGTCTGTTCTATGAGGTCTTGTAGGTCCTCATAGAACTGGTCCACTGTGGCTTCATCTGCACCTGTGGTTGGTGCGAATATTTGGATTACAGTGATGTTAAAAGGTTTGCCTTGTATTCTGACTGACATCATTCTATCATTTTTGAGATTTTATCCCATTACTGCTTTTCTCACTCTTTTGTTGACAATTATGGCTACTCCATTTTTTCTGAAGTTTTCTTGACCACAGTAGTAGATGTGATGGTTTCCCGAGTTGAATTCACCCATCCCTGTCCATTTTAGCTCGCTGATTCCCAAGATGTCAATGTTTATTCTTTCCATCTCATTTTTCATCACTTCCAGTTTTCCTTGGTTCATCGACCTCACATTCCATGTTCCTATGCAGTATTGTTCTTTGCAACACTGTATTTCTCCTCCCCCTCTCCCATCTCTCCCCTTCTTTTGATCTGTATTAAGCATCCTGTTTCATCTAACTTGCCTCTTTTGTTTTGCCTTTTGTTCTGGTCATAAGAACATAAGAACAGCCTTGCTGGAACAGGCCACAGCCCATCCAGTCCAGCATTCTGTCTCACACAGTGGCTCACCATTTCCTTCAGGGTATTCCCAAGCAGATGCCTTCACCTTTTTAGGATTCCCTGGAAATGATATTGAGAGATATCCTGCCTATCTCTCCAACCCGGAGGTTGTCCTTAAGTATCCATAATTGCAGGCGCACCCCCCCAATAATGGACTCAGACACAAATGAAAGTGGATAACGGCATTGGGCCACATTTATTGATTCATGCCCTAGTCCGAATTATAAATTTCTATTGGTAAAACGACCAATCATAATTCTTAAGGCAAGCAGGCCGAAGTAACACTGGTAAGGTACCACCCAAAATTGCCAACGGCAATTGTTACAATGTATCTATTTGTATCAATTTGTTTGTTGACAACAAACAAATTGTTGACCGTAGTCAATATCTAACTAATGACCCCACCCTCTGACGTGTATCCGTAAAATCAGGGGGTGATTCCAGCTGTCTAGTGGTAACCATCACCCCCTCGCCTGGTTCGTCGTTGACCGGCCAACGTTTAAACAACTTATGCCTATCTAGTGTTGTCCAGTCAATTGCGAACCTGCCGGATACCTGTGGGTCATAAATGTTTACCTTACCAGTGCTACCCGCCACCCGGAGAGGCTTCAATAAAGGCTCGACGCCCCCCCCAAGACCGTCAGCTCGGTCGACAGGCCTGCTCGCCAATCACTCAGCAGGAGGTCCATACCTCCTCGCGACAGATGGGCCCCCTCCCCTGAATAAAGCTCATAATTTTGCAGACTGATGGCGGGGAGGCGAATGACGCGTCCCCAACCCATGTCAAAAAGGAACCGGGCAATAGCCCTGGAGCGACGAGCCCGGTCAAGCGCCTGGAGGCCAAACGCTCCCCTGTAAGCGTACTGCGGTATCATGTCCGACCAAATGAGGGGTGTGGCAGGCCACACATAATGTGAGTAGGCCAGGTGACTGCAAATCGCAAGCTTCCGCGATAGGTCAGTGACCTGTCCGACACCATTGCCCCCAAGGTGAATAACCAGGACATCAGGCGAGTCAGCATCCCTGATGTAGAAAAGGAATGGCAACAGTTCCCGCCATAACATGCCGCGCTTACCACACCACCTGAGATGTGCGGGTGCACCCAGTCCCAGTCGGGGTCCCACTCTGTCGCCGCAGCATAACGTGCTGCCCTGTGCAGCGTAACGCGCTGCCCTGTGCAGCGTAACGCACTGCCCCGTGCACGTGGCAACGGCCCACCAGCCCTACTGTCACCGGTGTAAAACGACACCCAGGGTCTGTCAAGGAAAAAAGGGGGGGTGAGAAACATTGCAGTGACTAAACTGGTACTCACGGTTGAAGAGGGTGAACACAAAAACTGAAAACAATGTGATCCCCACCTTCCCATGCGGCATATTTCAGCCCCAGAGTACCCAAAAGTAGCTGCAGTAGAAACCGCCCCCATCCTGCAGGAATGGTTGAGTGAGGGGAGACCCACCCTGGTGACAGAAAAACGGGGCATGGTGCGTGCCACACAGTGCAAGAAACTCCTGTAGGGCACCAACCGGACAGATGTCTTCCAAGGAACATCGTAGCAGTATTACTCAACTGCCTACGCCATGCTGATCTGTTTTAGAGGAGCGTATCCTCAACTGAGCCCCATCATTGCAACATAGACATCTTCGAGTTCCAGTGCCCTACGACTTGCATCCGCCTTAGACAGCATCACAAGCTCGCTGATGCGGAGTGCTCCAAAAAAGGCCACCGTTGTAGCCACATGAAACAGGGGTGCCTCATACCTATCGAAACATAGGTCATGCCAGCCCCGTGCCAGTTGGGTAAGAACCCCAGGGGAAATTGGGTGGCGGTCATCCAGGCTATGCCCACGTTCCCGCACCCACCCCTCCAAAACGTGTCTCACACGGAAATCAGTGGTACTATCCGCATGACCTCCCACCTTGGCCATAAAAGCCAGCGCTGACAGCCTGGATGCTATGGTGCGGGGTGCAAGGCCCTGGGCATGCAGGTAAACCATAAACGGAGGATGTGGGCCACCGGGATCGGCCAGGTATCTGGCAGCTGAAATTGTGTACAAAATGTCTGACAAGAAACTAATGCATGGTGATACGCCTTACGCGTGCGTGGCGCTAGTGACAAGCCAATCGCCCGGTTCACCTCCTCCGGGAGTGGCGAGGGAAATTCCTCCGCATCCGGGGCCAAGGCACGGAACCGGGAGATCTGCAGGCGGGACAAAGCGTCAGCAATATCATTATTCACCCCCGGGACATGCCTGGCCCTGAACAGTACATTGAGGCGCAGGCTGCGCAATACAAACTGGCGCACGAGGACCATGACCCTGGGAGATTTAGAGGTCTGTGAGTTGACAATGCGGACAACGGCCGCATTGTCACACCAGAAATGCACCACAGAGTTGGCCCACTCCTCACCCCATAGCATCAAAGCCCCCAGTATGGGAAAAATTCCAAATATGTGAGATCCCTCAGGCGACCCGTGCCTGACCAGGCTGGTGGCCATCCACCATAGGCCCACTTCCCATTGAAGTACATCCCATAACCAAGGGATCCCGAGGCATCAGACTGAAACTGAAATTGAGGTGAAGCCAGGAGGTCGGACCTCCAAAATGAGACCCCATTGAACTCCCTCAGGAACTGGAGCCATATGTGCATATCTGCCCTGATGCCCCGTGTCAATCTCGCCCTATGATGGGGCCTGGATAAGCCTGCCCTGGCGTCGCACAAGCGCCGAGCAAATGCCCTGCCAGGTGCGACCACCCTGCAAGCGAAATTAAGGTGTCCATGTAGCACCTGCAGTTCCCGAAGGGATGGCTTGCGCTTAGCCAGCAAGTCCGATATAAGGGCCACTATCCTTGGCACCTTGTCTCCCGGCAACCTAGACGCCTGCGCTACCGTGTCAATCCCCACCCCCAGGAATACTAACTTATTAGACGGGCCTTCGGTCCTTTCGGGCGCTAAAGGGACACCAAGTTCTTCCATTAGCGTCTGAAATGTGTTGAGGAGACGTGTGCACATGTCCCAGCCCCGTTCACCCCCGAACAAAAGTCATCCAGGGAATAGGCTACAGACCGAGACCCTGACCTACGGACAAATGCCCACTGCAGGAATGTACTGAAACGCTCGAAAGCCGAGCAGGATATGGAACAGCCGAATGGCATGGCTTTGTCAAAATAATATTCGCCCCGGAATTTGAAACCCAGCAACTCAAAGTCACCCGGGTGCACCGGCAGGAGACGAAAAGCCGACTTAATGTCACACTTAGCCAACAGTGCACCCGGGCCACATGAGCGCACCATGCGCAATGCCTGGTCAAAGGATGTATACCTGACCGAACAAAGGTCATCAGGGATAGCATCATTGACCGAGTGACCAGCTGGGTAGGACAAGTGATGAATCAGGTGGAACTCGCCCGGGGACTTCTTGGGCACTAGTCCTAGAGGAGACACTTTAAGGTTGAGGAACGGGGGCGCGGGGAAAGGGCCAGCGACCCTGCCCGCATCAATCTCCTTATTAATGCTGGCGGCAGCCACCTCCTCCCTTCCTCTAAGTGGCAAAAGGTTGGGTGCGTCTTGCGGTGACCTATCCCCCGTGAAAGGAATACGAAAACCCAGTTGAAAACCCTGAAGGAGGTACACAGCGTCTGCCCTCTTCGGGTACAATGCGAGCCAACGCTCCAGCATGTCGACATTAATTGGGGAAGGGGCCTTTCGGTGAAACCGCTCCCTCCGTGGCAGTCCTACCTGCCCCTTGTCCGCCCCTACCCCTGCCCCCTTATCCTCCCGGCCTGGGACAGGCGGAGGCAGCATGGGGGCCAGAACAAGAGGGGCACTCGTGCTTGTACTTGCAATTTTTCCTGTTGCAAGAACCATTGGACGAGAAGGTCCAGCACAGCAGGCGGGCTGGAACCCCTTGCCCCGCCACTTGGCGGGGAACCTGTACCGGGGCCGCTCGTTGGACCGCATGTCCACAATGGTATCTCTCCCCAGGCGCCGGGCGCGTGGGGGTCATATACAGAAGCCACAGCTTCTGGCAGGGCTCATCCCACCTCATCTCTGGGTGCAGTGGAATCCTAATGCGGAATTCTTCGTCGTAAGCCCGCCACGACGGACCCGGGAAGTCACCCATAGCCCGGTAAATGTTGTCCAGATACTGGACCATAGAGATGGCCAAATCCAGCCTAGCCCTGAGGTAAACGGCCATGTAAATCAGGTACGCTGGCAACCAATTTGCCCACGTGCGTGGCGGCTTACGACGACGTGCCTGCTCCTTATCCTTCTCGTCCAGCCCTTCCCTCTCTTCCTTGGTTGGCTCCCTATTAAGAAGGGAGAAGATATCTACGTACTCGCCCTCCAGATCTGTGCCTTGGTGGACTGGGCCAGATGGTCCCCCAGGGGCAAGGAATACCCTGCTGTTGGCAATGCCGACACCGGCACAGAGGGAACTGCGGGCAAAGCAAGGGGGGCCTGTACCAGCCCGGGGATCCCCCACACATTCCCTACCACATAGGGGGCGCCACCCCGACCCGGGCCCTGGGTCAGGGGTGAAGTCGCCGGGTGGGCCGGGGGCAATTGGACCGCCGGGCCACCCGTGCGAGGCCATGGCCATTGGAAAGGCCCCCCCCCCCAGGGAAGTCAGTTGTGTGGGTGCACTAGCTTGAACTGCATACTCACCCGATGCACCCCCACGGGCCGCCCCCACCGGGGGTTCCGGCCCGCTGGGGGCGTCGGAGCTCACGACCGAAGCTGAGCTCGTCGATGGGGCCAGACCAGCACCAGACTGCTGCTCCTGTTGAGCGGGGAGCTGCGAGACAGTGGCCGCCACCGGCCCGCGCGCCTCAGGCAGCTCAACCCGACCCGTCGCCAGCCGCTGTTCGGCAGCCAAAGGGTCCATCTGGAATCCTAGAGACACCCCTGTTTGATTGGCCCTCGCTAAGGATGCTTCAAGGGCCGCTACACAGGCCAGAAGGGCCTCCATGTTGACATAGGCCCCAGCCCCAACAGGGGGCAAATGGGCAGCCGGCCCATAAGTCACGGGTACCTGTCCAGATCCCTGGGCCCCAGGGGCCAGATAAGGCCAAGAGCCCATGCTCGGCCCCTGGGGAGCCGTGGGGACGCCCTGCCAAGGCAGGGAACCTAACCACCCCCCGTGGCTCGCTCCCCCCATGGGGAACTGTGGGCCCGGACAAGAGAGCCCAGCCGCACGGACCATGCCAGGGGCAGAGGTCGCCGTTTGCGGGCCAAGGGCCGAGGCCCCGTCCGGGGCAGCCTGCGCGCCCCGCGCAGCGGGCCAAGGGGCCACCGATCCCATCCCACCGGTCCCGGTGGGCTCCGCTAAAGGTGGCTGCTGGGCGGGCGCAGTCGCGGTCCTCCGACCCGGCTGGCGCCGATCGAGCCACGTTCGCAGCTGCCTTCTTCTTAGAGGGCATAGCTGGATTAGCTAGGAAGCCGAAGAAAAAGAAAAGCTGCCCGAAAAGGCTTCCCCTGGAAGGAAACGAGCGACGGAGGTAAGAGGGTAAAACTTCTCCGCTCCGTCGCTTCGCCAAAATGGCAGCACGGCTGCCTCGTGGCCAGCCCTTTTATTAGGGTGCTGGCCATGCCCCTAACTCCCCGGATGGCTTCGTCCGGTGGGGGGGGCGCAAAGAGCGCGGCGGCCATTTTGGCGCCACGCTTCCATTATAGCCATTGATACTCTTGTCCTCCATGAACTTGTCTAATCCTTTCTTAAAACTGTCAAGACTGACAGCTGTCACCACTTCTTCTGGCAGGGAGTTCCATAGACCAGTGATCCTCTGGGTGAAAAAAGTACTTTCTTTTGTTTGAGAACTAGTACCCAAAAGTTTCATGGAGTGTCCTCTAGTTCTAGTGTTATGCGATAGGGAAAACAGTTTTTCCTTATCTACTTTGTCCACACCGTGCATGATTTTATAAACTTCAATCAGGTCACCTCTTAGACGTCGTCGTTCAAGAGTGAAGAGGCCCAACCGTTGCAGCCTCAGATGGTAAGGAAGGTGTTCCAGTCCACTAATCATTCTGGTTGCCCTCCTCTGCACTTTTTCCAGCTCCATAATATCCTTCTGGAGGTATGGCGACCAGAACTGTACACAGTATTCCAGATGGGGCCTCACCATAGATTTATAAAGAGGCAAAATGACACTTGCTGAATTATTTTCTATACCCTTCCTAATGATCCCTAGAATTGAGTTTGCTTTTTTCACTGCTGAGGCACACTGGGTTGACACCTTCATCGAGTTGTCCACCAGGACACCAAGGTCCCTTTCCTGGTTCGTCGCAGAGAGTTCAGACCCCATCAGTTTATAAATGTAATTGGGGTTCTTTGTCCCAACATTCATCACTCTGCACTTACTAATGTTGAAACTCATTTGCCACTGTTTTGCCCACTCCCCCAGTGTTGAGAGATCCCTCTGGAGCTCCTCACAATCTCTCACAGTTTTCACTACCCTGTATAATTTAGTGTCATCAGCAAATTTGGCTACCTTGCTTTTTACTCCTACCTCTAGATCATTTATGAAGAGGTTGAAAAGCAGGGGTCCCAGTACTGAACCTTGGGGGACCCCACTCTTTACTTCCCTCCACTTGGAGAAGTGTCCATTTAGTGCTACCCTCTGTTTCCTGTCCCTTAGCCAGTTGCTGATCCAGGACAAGACCTGTCCCTTTATTCCATGACTGGTAAGTTTATTCAAGAGCCTTTGGTGTGGGACCTTGTCAAAAGCCTTCTGAAAGTCAAGATAAACAATGTCAACTGGATCCCCCTTATCCACATGCTTGTTGACACTCTCAAAAAATTCCAACAGATTAGTGAGGCATGATTTGCCCTTGCAAAAGCCATGTTGGCTCTCCTTTAGCAGCGCCTTCTCTTCTATGTGCCTATTAATTCTATCTTTTAGGATGGTTTCCATCACTTTACCTGGGACACATGTCAAACTGACAGGTCGGTAATTTCCTGGATCACCCCTGGATCCTGTTTTGAAAATTGGTGTTACATTCGCTACCTTCCAGTCATCAGGCACAAAGCCTGATTTGAGGGAAAGATTATATATTTTGGCTAGGAGATCAGCAATTTCATCTTTAAGTTCCCTGAGAACTCGTGGATGGATGCCATCTGGTCCTGGTGATTTGTTAGTGTTTAGTTCAACAAGACATGCAAGGACCTCCTCCCTGGTTATTTCTATCTGGCTTAATTCTTCGGTTTCCCTCCCTACGAAGATAGGCTCTGTTTTGGGCATGTGGTCTCTGTCTTCTTCAGTGAATACTGAAGCAAAGAATTCATTGAGTCTCTCTGCAATCTCTCTTTCCTCTTTAATAACCCCTTGCCTTCCATTGTCATCTAATGGTCCAATGGCCTTCCTAGTTGGGTTCTTACTTCTAATGTACTTAAAGAAGTCTTTGTTATTTCTCTGAGTATTTTTAGCTATACGCTCCTAAAAATCTTGCTTTGCTTTCCTGATTGTTGCCTTGCATTTGTTCTGCCAGAATTTATGTTTCTGCCTGCTGTCCTCATTCGGACAAGCCTTCCATCTTCTAAATGAGCTTTTCTTGCTCTTGATCACTTCCCGAACAGCTCCTGTAAGCCACATCGGAGTCCTCTTGGACCTGGCAGTGCCCTTTTTCCTTTTGGGTATGCATTCCAATTGAGCCTCTGTTATTGTTTTTGTAAACAGCCTCCATGCCTCTTGGAGTGTTTGGACTCTCTCAATTTTCCCTTTCAGCTTCTTTTTTACTAGTTTCCTCAACTTTGGGAAATTTCCTTTTTGAAAATTTAAGGTCTCTGTGTTAGATTTTATCAGTGACTTGCGGTCTATGATCAAATTAAACATAATTGAGTTGTGGTCACTGTTCCCTATTGGATCAGTCACATTAACATCTTGCACCAGATCCTGAGTATTACTCAGGATCAAGTCAAGGATTCTTGTACCTCTAGTTGGGTCTTCAACCATCTGTCCCAGGGAACAATCATTTAGCATATCTAGGAACTTTATCTCTTTATCATGTGCTGAACAACAGTTCACCCAGTCTATGTGAGGGTAATTGAAGTCCCCCATTATAACCAGGCTTCCCTTCTTGGATGCCTCCTTTACAACATTCTCCAACTGCCAGTCTCCCTCAAGAGTTTGGGTCGGAGGCCGATAGTATATGCCTACTGTTAGACCATCCTTGTGGCCTGGTACTCTTACCCACAGAGCTTCTAATGGTGACTCCAAATCACCTAGATATTCCAATTCATACGATTTTATCACTTCTTTGACATACAAGGCCACACCACCTCCCATTTGCCCCTTCCTATCCTTCCTGTACAGTTTGTAGCCTGGGATAACTGTATCCCATTGGTTATCATCCGTCCACCAGGTTTCAGTGATACCAATAATATCAATATTCTTATCTATTGCTAAGTATTCCAGCTCCCCTATTTTGTTCCGGAGGCTTCTGGCATTTGTATACAAGCATTTATATATGCTTTTCTGACACAGTCTTTTGTATCCAGTTGCATTGTTAGACTGCCTCTTGCATCCTTCTGCTAGAATGCTAGTGACTAGCTCCTCGCTCTGCTCAGTAATTTTTGCATCCTCATCACTACTCAAGTACACACTTTCCCGAACCGGATGCTGCCCAGCTCCTGTCGGCTTTCCCCCAGTTATCAGTTTAAAAGCTGCTCTGCAGCCTTTTTGATGTTGAGTGCCAGCAATCTGGTCCCATCATGGTTCAAATGCAACCCATCCCTCCTGAACAGGGTCCATAGGGTTCTCTTGACAGAAATTTCTGCTCTGGTTTGCCGGTTCCTACACCAGTATCCTCACATCATACATGTTGTTACAGTTCAAAACAAAGTATTATCATGCATATTATCAGTTTAAAATTTAAAAAAAACAGTTCTACTTCATTTGTTACGAAAGTAAAATTAAAATTTAGTATGAAGGAAAAGCCCACTAAATCAAGTCTCTACATTGCTATAGTTGCAGACTACATTGTTTTAGTTACTTGCATGCTTCTTTGATTATGGCTGGTGGTGAGCAGCCTGCCAGGTCCTCCCTCCTCTGCCTCCCTCACCTCCGCTGCCCAGGGTGCGAGCGGAGGTGGCGGTGGGCAATGGTGGGTCTGTTGCTGTGGGCGATGGAATAGGCCTCTTACCCCCAGTGGCTTCTGCCAGGCCTTTCTTCCCTTGATGCTTCCTCCCTCTGGGGTGGGGATGGGGCCTTTGGAATAGGCCTCTTACCCTCAGTGTTTTCTGCCAGGCCTTTCTTCCCTGGATGCTTCCTCTCTCTGGGGTGGGGGAGGGGGGGGCCTTTGGAATAGGCCTCTTACCCTCAATGGTTTTTGCCAGGCTTTTCTTCCCTGGATGCTTCCTCCCTCTGGGGTGGGTGTGTGGCCTTTGAAATAGGCCTCTTACCCTCAATGGTTTCTCCCAGAGATGTGTATAAAACCAGTAAAATTGCTTTCTCGATGTTTCACTTTCTTTGAAAGCCCTGTTAGAATCTTTATAAGTCAGGTTCAATTTAAGAGCACATAACATACAGTCATAGCAGTTTGAGAACACTTTAAGTATTACATCTCCCTTCAGAATTCTTGGATTTGTAGTGTTCTAAACTACAAGTCAATCCCTGTATTTGCAGGAAATACATTCCAAAACCTAGTGCAGATATTTGAAGCTGCAGATAACACTGAACACTTTTTTTACTTTGTACACAGTGGCCTTTAGTGTCCAGTTCTGGCAATACACCATAAAATACTATAAATAAATATGTATTTCAGGATGTTTTTATTGAATATTTTAGATCCATAGATAACTGAAACAATGGTTACTGAATTTGCTAATATGGGGTGGGGTGGGGCACACTAGTATTTAGAATGTTTTGCTGTAATCCAGTAGATAGCTCTATAAGTAATATCTAGTCTTTATTTATTTATTTATTTATTTATTTGCTTGCTTGCTTGCTTGCTTGCTTGCTTGCTTGCTTGCTTGCTTGCTTGCTCATGTGCCATTAAGTCAGAACCAACTTATAGCAATTCTAATAGGCTTTTCAAGATAACTGAGATATTTAAAGAGTTGTTTTACTAGCCCCATTGAGTTTTTATAGCCATATTGGGATTTGAACCCAGGCCTCCTGAGTCCTAATCCATTACTCTGTCCACTATACTACACTGAATATTCCTTCTTAATGCAGCAGCACAGTAAAGCCAGGAGCTCAGGAAAAAAAGCCATTAAGCAAGATGCATGATTCCAGCATCCCCTACTCTGTGTGTTCATTTAAATTGAGATTTCATGTAACTATTCCCCTGGTACCCTGTCAAACAAAGCTCCCACCTTCATGAATAGGTCAAGCCCTTCTGAAAGCTGTCTGAGCTAATAGCTATCATTGCGTCTTCTGGCAGCCAGCTACACAGCTTAATCATGTAGATAGTAAAGAAATACTTGGACTTCGTAGCTCTGAACATACCATGAACTTCAATCTTGAGATCTTGTTTAAAGTTCAAACCAAATCCTGGAGCAGATTTACTGCCCCACTGACTCAGAACCACAAATACATTGCATACTCCAAGGGGAACTAGCTACTGACTCATGCTTTAAGACTGGTCACAAAAAAAGCCCTATGCTGTACTGGAGGTTATCAGTCTAATTTAGGGCATACATATAACTCTGCTTTCTAATAACTGGTAATTGCTCAGTGCCCCATCCTCAGCATCTGCAGCAACTGTAGTTTCGAGTCAAGGGTACAATGAATCTGTTCCAGGATTTAGTTAGAACTCTCTGTTCTAACTCAACATCAAGAAAGCCAAGATAATAGTAATAGGCCCTATCAGTCCCTGGAAAATAGATGGGAAAGAAGTAGATGCAGTGACAGATTTTACTTTCTTAGGATCTAAGATTACTGCAGATGGGGATTGCAGCCATGAAATAAAAAGGAGACTGATTCTGGGGAGACAAGCTATGAGAAACCTGGGGAACATAGTCAAAAGTAGAGACATAACCTTGCAAACAAAAATTCCCATAGTCAAGGCAATGGTATTCCCGGTGGTAATGTATGGTTGTGACAGCTGGACCATAAGGAAAGCGGAGTGCAGAAGAATAGATGCCTTTGAAATGTGGTGTTGGAGGAGAGTTTTGAGAGAATCCTGGACAGCGAGGAGAACAAATAGGTCGATCTTACAAGAAATCAACCCTGACTGCTCCTTAGAAGGTCAAATAGTAAAGATGAAGCTAAAGTACTTTGGACATCAAATGAGAAGAGAGGATTCACTTGATAAAGCCTTAATGCTGGGAAAGGTTGAAGGCAAAAGAAGAAGGGGCAGCCAAAAATGAGATGGCTAGATGGTATTGTAGATGCAATGGGCACAGAGCTGGGTGGGTTGAGGAGGATGGTGGAGGACAGGGGTGCCTGGCGTGCAGTGGTCCATGGGGTCACAAAGGGTCGGAATCAACAGTGAGACTGAACAACAACAACAAACTCTGTTCAATGGTTCAGTGCAATCAGTGCCTGCCACCCTTTGTAAGCATTCATTAAGCAAATGTGCCAACACAGTGAAGCATGCTTACTATCCCTTCTGTCGGCATTCCAGAACTGTATCATGCCAAAGCAGGCCTTCTTCAAAACTTTAGCCAGCTTGGCAAATGTACCCCAAACAAAGTTTGGAGGGGAAAAGTTACTCTTCGGTCCACAGATCATAGAAATTCCTAATTGGCATGGCCAGTGTCCATACTGGCTGGAAAATACTGGAAGCAGCAGTTTTTAAAAAGGAATTTTTCAAAGCAACACCTCCAAATGCCAATAGATAGAGTAAGCTTTTCTTCCCAAAGCAGAGGAAAATAATAGGGATTTATTGTGGGAAGCGTATTGTCTCCAACACTGTATAATAAATATACAAATGATCAACCAGTTCCTGACAATACAAAATTGTTTATTTATGTGGACAACACAACACTGGCCATACAAAGATCAAACTTTGATGAGGTAGTTGAAAAACTTACTGGAGCACTTGAAGAATTAGGACAGTACTATAACGTCAACCATTTTAAGCCTTATCCAAGCAAGACTCAGGTGTGTGCTTTCCACCTTCAAAACCGAGAGACAAGGATTAAGTTAGATGTTACATGGCAAGGGAACTGATTACAGCATTGTCCAGCACCAAAATACTTCAGTGTGACACTTGACAGGACACTCTCTTTCAAGCAGCACTGCCTGAATATGAAAGCTAAAGTTAGTACAAGGAACATCAACAGGGAACTCACAAACTATAAATGGGGGTGTTATGTATGCATATCAATGGACTGTAAAGCTATCAAGATAAAAATGTATCCATCACAATTACAATGTACCTCAGCTGAAAGGAACGCGAGCAAGCAACCCCTTAGGGCAGCTGCGAGCGTTCAGTCTCACATGGTTCACATTGCTCAATCACGGACAGCCGCGGGAAATGTCTCCGCATTCAGCAGGAAGAAGATACACGCATTCAGCAGGAAGAAGATACAACTGTGAGAGTAAGGCGTGCCTGGGCGAGGCCACACCAGCAGTAGCCAATGAGCTACTGTGCTGCAAGATTCAAATGTATAGTCCCACAGTATATAATGAGATGTACCGCCACCATTACCCCATGTTCCCCCCCGGATCATCATGCAATAAGCCTGTGTTAAGCCAACTCTTCGGCTGTTTCGTTGTCTTTGGTCCCATATACTAAACTGGCGACGAAGGTGGGATGATGGCAGCCCACAGGACCAAGACATGCGCCGGCTACGAAATCAAGAAGCCGGGAGATTTGGAGCTGTTCGAGATAGACTTCAATGGGGCGCTCGTCGAGCTCGAAGTCACGGACGAGGCTAAAAAGAGGGCCATTTTTGTCAGGCTGCTCGGGCACGAGACCAAGCGGACGTTGGTGGACCTGATCGCGCCGAGGAGGGTGAGCGACTTCAAAGCTAAGGAGCTCCTGGCAGTGCTACGCGCCCACCTCCGGCCCGCGATAGCAATGTTCCCCGCTCGGAGCGCGTTTTGGAGGCGAGTCCAAGCGCCCGGGGAGTCGGTCGCCGATTTCGCAGCGGCCCTGCGACTGGCCGCCGGCCCATGTAAGTGGGAGAACCCAGAAGTCACCCTCCGGGACTGCCTGCTATGCGGCCTGAGGGACACCGAGACTCAGCGCACGCTGATGAAACAAGAGCCGCCCCCCCCACACTACAAGAGGTCCTAGACGTGGCGCAGGCCGCGGAAGCCACAATGGCCGGGGTGCAGGAGCTCCAGGACTGGCGGCCGAAGGCGGCCAAGGCTGAAAACTCGGTGCGTGCAGCCCGGCGAGCCTCAAACTCATCCGCGGAGAGCGGAGACGACGAGGACGTGCGGATGGTCCAGAAGGAGGGCCGGCGTTGCGACGGCTGCGGCGCCGCCCACGCCAAATGCCCTTTCAGGAAGGCCGAGTGCCATAACTGCGGCCGGCGCGGGCACATCGCCAAAGTCTGCAGAAAACGGCGCGACACCAGGAGGAGTTCGCCAGACCGCTCGGCGAGGCAGGACCGCACTACGAGGGCCAAGGACGGCACCCGGACCACGAGGAAGCAGGACGGCGTAGGGCGCATCTCTGACAACAGCGAGGACGACGCCCCGGTGTTCAGCGTGTCCGCCGAACATCCCCGATACTTCGTTGAGGTAGTAATTCAAGGGGCCCCTGTTAGGATGGAGGTGGACTCGGGTTCTTCATACTCTATCATTTCTCAGGGAGAGTTCCTGAAAATCGCCCCCCACATGCGGCCTAAGCTCAAAGCATTGAGGTCCACACTGAAGGACGTGCAGGGGAACCGCATCCCAGTGTTGGGGGTGGGGAAGTTCCAGGTCCAATTTAAAAAACATGCCGCAACGCTCCCCCTAGTCGTCCTAAAGGGAGGTAACTGCAGCCTCCTCGGGACTCAATGGTTCCAGCCCCTGGGTTTGTTCATTGGGGGGGTGCACGCAGTTGGAGTACATGCCGTCGGGACTGATCCAATACAGGGCGTGTGCGACGCGCACCCCGAGGTCTTCAAAAAGGGGCTCGGAAAATTCAAGGCCCCCCCAGTGACTTTTGACTTGGACCCTGAAATACGACCAATCAGGCTAAAACCGCGCAGAGTGCCTTTTGCACTAAAGGACAAAATAGAGGCGGAACTGGACAAATTGGTGGGTCAGGGGATTCTTGTGCCTGTAGATTCTGCGGAGTGGGAAACTCCAATTGTAACAGCACTGAAGGCCAACGGGGAGGTCCGCATATGCGCTGATTACAAGTGCACCATCAATAAGGCGATTCGCCCTAATGCATATCCGGTGCCGGTAGTCAGCCACTTGCTGGCCAGGTTACACGGGGGGAGGTGTTTCGCTAAGCTTGACCTGGCACAAGCCTACCAGCAGCTCCCGGTGACCCCGGCCGCAGCTGCGGCACAAACCATAGTCACCCACAAAGGGGCGTTCCAGGTGACGCGCCTTCAGTTCGGCGTAAATTCGGCGCCCGGGATTTTCCAGTCACTCGTGGAACGCCTCCTAAAGGGATTAGAGGGGGTGTTACCCTACTTTGATGACGTACTGATAACGGGGGGGGGGGGAGCCGGGCTGAATTGGCAAAGAGGTTGGGAAAGGTCCTAACAATATTCGAAAAGGCGGGGTTGAGGTTGCGGAAAGACAAATGCGTCTTCTTCGCGACCGAGGTAGAGTTCCTAGGGTTCCGAGTAACTCCTGAGGGTATACGGCCGTCCCAATCAAAGGTGGACGCCATCAAAAAGGCCCCTCGCCCCACATCCAAGCCCGAGCTGCAGTCGTTCCTCGGACTGCTCAACTTCTACCACTCCTTCCTTCCGCGCAAGGCAGCCGTGGCAGAACCGCTACATAAGTTGTTAAAAAAGGACGTGGCATGGAAGTGGGGCGACGATCATGAGAGGGCATTTAACGAACCTAAAACGACTCCTGGCATCCGATGCCGTACTGACCCACTTCAACTCCAAACGCCCGGTGGTCCTGATATGCGATGCATCCCCAGTGGGGGTGGGGGCGGTGTTATGCCATGTGTTAGAAAACGGGAGGGAGGCCCCAATAGCGTTCTACTCCAGGTCCCTGTCCCAAGCAGAGAGAAACTACGCCCAGACAGACAGGGAAGCGCTAGCGATCATTGCGGGAACCAAAAAATTTCATGATTTTGTGTATGGCCGTCCCTTCACCATAGTGACCGACCATAAGCCCTTGCTAGGCATTTTCACAGCAGATAAGCCCACGCCACAAATCCTGTCCCCGAGAATGCTCAGGTGGGCCATTTTTCTCAACGCGTATCAGCACGCGTTGGTGTACCGGCCAGGGAAGGAGATCAGCCATGCGGACGCCCTATCGAGGTCCCCCCTTCCCCAGGGTTGCAACCACGTGGGCGAGGAAGAGCGAGACCACCAGGTCTTAATGATAGAGGTCCTAGACTCGCCCCCGGTAGTACCGGCCGACATCGCCAAAGCGACCGGCAAGGACAAAACGTTAGCGACAGTTAGCTCCTGGGTGCAGAAAGGGTGGCCGGTATCGTCCCCAGCAGCGGAATTCGACACATTTTTCAAGAAAAAAGTAGAGTTGTCCCTAGAGAGGGGTTGCCTTTTGTGGGGACAGCGGGTAGTGATCCCCACGTCTCTCCGGCCGAGGGTGCTTAAACTGCTGCATGTCAGCCACCCGGGGATCGTCCGTTCCAAGGCACTGGCCCGTAGTTACTTTTGGTGGCCCCACCTAGACGCCGACATCGAGCACATGGTCGGCACTTGCGAAGCGTGCCAGAGCTCAAGGCCAGAAGAGGCTCGTTTGCCGCATAGAGAATGGGACGCAGCAAGGGGGCCCTGGTCCCGGGTACACGTAGATTTTGCTGGCCCGTTCAGAGGAGCGCTCTTCCTCCTTGTTGTGGATGCGTACTCCAAGTGGCTGGAGGTAATCCCAGTCTCGAGCACCTCCTCGGCCACAACAATTAAGCATCTACGGAGGGTCTTTTCCACGTTCGGTTTACCCGACACCCTCGTTAGCGACAACGCTAGTTGCTTCACGTCCACCGAGTTCAGGACGTTCATGGGTCTCAACGCCATTCGGCACGTCACCTCCGCCCCTTTCCACCCGGCCACCAACGGCCAAGTAGAGCGCCTCGTGCGCACCACAAAGGACGCGCTGCGACGCATGGGTCCCGGAGATCTCGACTTACAAGTGTGCCAGTTCCTGCTAGGGTACAGGGTCACCCCATTGGCATCAGGGTACTCCCCCGCGGAGCTATTAATGCGTAGGAAGCTGGCCACCATAATCACCAGACTAGACCCCACTAGGGTAGAAGACAAAGGGCGGAACATAGGGATAGAGCCCACCAAGAGTTTCAGCGTAGGCACCCCCGTACACTGCAGGAACTACGCCAGCGCAGGGCCAGCCTGGGTGCCGGGCGTTGTAATAGAACAAACCGGCCCCGTCTTGTACCGCGTGGAAACCAACACAGGCCTCCTGTGGAGGCGGCACGCGGATCAACTCAGGCGCAGGATCCCCGGAGAGCAGGATGAAGACGAAAATAGCCACGAATCAGCGTTAGGGTACTCCCCCACCCGCTTAGCCCAAGGGGGAGAAAAAGGGGGACATGGGTCCCCACCAAGGGGGGAGGAAAGGGAATCGATCCTCAGAGATGTTTTGCGGGAATTTGCAGCAGAAAGGAAGAGCCCCGATCTCACACATACCCCTCGGAAGTTTCCCCAAAACACAGATTCCCCAAGAAGTTTAGACCTTGATTTACAGTACCAGGGGGAGTTAGCGGAGTGGTCCCCCACCCGTCCTAGCGAAAAGAGGGGTTTCAGTTCAGCCCCTGGTACTTCCAGTCCCAGTAGCCCCTGTGAGTTAGAATGCAACATAGCGCCAATTTCCCGGAGACCGACACCCCCAAGACAGGAGGCGACGGCGAGTCCGCCCACCACAGTCTCAAGGTCCCCCGAGCGGATAGCAGAAGGTAGCAGAACCACAAGGGCATCCTCATCGGTTCCGCGGTTCACAATAGGAGGGTCCCCGGGGTCCGAGGGCAACAGGCAGGGGTTCACCTCCCAGCTGTTCATTCCATTCCCGTCCCCCAGCGCAAGGCAGGCACGGACGCCCCACAGAGCCACTAACGAATCCCCATTTTCCGTTGCAGGACAAGCCTCCACGGAATCAGGGATCACAGGCTCCCCTGTACTAGGTCAGGCGCCCGCACGCCCCAAGCGTACGTGCGGCAAGCCACAATGGTTGCGGGACTTCGTCCCATCCTAGGGGGGAGGGGTGTTATGTATGCATATCAATGGACTGTAAAGCTATCAAGATAAAAATGTATCCATCACAATTACAATGTACCTCAGCTGAAAGGAACGCGAGCAAGCAACCCCTTAGGGCAGCTGCGAGCGTTCAGTCTCACATGGTTCACATTGCTCAATCACGGACAGCCGCGGGAAATGTCTCCGCATTCAGCAGGAAGAAGATACACGCATTCAGCAGGAAGAAGATACAACTGTGAGAGTAAGGCGTGCCTGGGCGAGGCCACGCCGGCAGTAGCCAATGAGCTACTGTGCTGCAAGATTCAAATGTATAGTCCCACAGTATATAATGAGATGTACCGCCACCATTACCCCATGTTCCCCCCCCCCCCGGATCATCATGCAATAAACCTGTGTTAAGCCAACTCTTCGGCTGTTTCGTTGTCTTTGGTCCCATATACTAAAGGGGAACACAACTATCCATGCTGCATGCATCACGTTTGGCCCTGAGCATCTCCACAGCAGAGTATGCTGCTCCAGTATAGAGTGCATCCATGCACAAAAAACAAGTTGGCATCATTTTTAATGAAATAATGTGTATAGTGACAGGGTGCCTCAAACCTAAATACCAGTACTGCCATATAGGGCCCAGAGCTGACAGGAGCCCTGCTGCCACCGGCCATAACTGTGACATTACTGGGGGGCGGAGGGGATAGGATTCCTCAGTGTGGGGCCAAGAAATTTCTGATGGAGGCCCTGACTACACCAGCTGACAAAATATACCTTCTTGTTGATATTGCTCCACCTAAGATAAGCATACCTGTCAAGTTTTGGGAAATTTCTGTAAAAACCCCATATTTTACACTATTTCTCGCTGTCATCCCGTATTAGTTAGACTGCAATTAGACTGGAGTTAGACTGGAGGCCAGCACAGGATAAACAAAGCTGTCCAGTTTCCTGTTTTGGCCAGGAAATTTCCCTTATTTGACAGAAATTTCCTGATACTTGACAGGTATGAAGATAAGAAGAGAAGTAGCAGTGAATGCTGAGAGAACTAAGCAAGAAAATGACCCGCCACATCCTCTGAATGAATGTGTGCCTCAAGTCCATTGGTTCAGATCCACAGGAATTGCTTTATGCCAAGAACAAACATTCTTGAGGGTACACAAACCTAAATTAGAAGATGGAGGAAGGAGCACACTAGACAAGGAGCAACATTTAAAAAGGACATAGCTAAGGAACTCAACCTCCCCTATGTCACTTGGAGAACTCTAAATAGGCTCATGGTTGGAGTGCCTAAATGCAAGACCAACATGCTCAAGTAGGGGCTGCTGGTGGACAACACGCTGTGTGAATGTGGAGAAATATAAAATCTGGCTCATTTACTGGTCTGCCGATTATTGCACCAATGAGGACATAAGTGTGGCCAATGACAAAGCCAAGAAAGTGGCTTCCTTTTGGCAGCCCAGGGTTTGATCGGGACATGAAAGAAGAATGGGAGCGGTAGTCTCTCCCCCCCCCCCCCCAAAAAAAAAGGAAGAGTGAGAATTTCCCCATGTGATGTCCTGATAATGTCAAACAACTGGAATAAGACTCTGAGCCACCCACTCTTCATTTTGTGTACCAGGTATTAGAAGCCATCAGATGAGAAATACAACTAATTCTGTTCCCATCTTGGCTCTCTCTGCTTGCTACAAATGACTTTTCTTTTTTCTTTCTTCTCTCTCTCTCTCTCTCTCTGTAGTGGCTCCAGAGAGAAATGTCTTCTGAGAATGGCATTTGAAAATTTGCCCTTAAATTACAGTTGTCCCATAAATATGACAGGCATAGACCAAGGCGGATGAAAAATTATACATATGAAAAATTACAGAGATATGATCTTTCCGCACTGGTGCATAAAGATTTAATCTCCTAGGTTAAGTACCCAGAACACAGCATGTTGTGTCAGGATAATAGATAGAACATTTCTTTGAGCAGTTGAGGGGAAAGGTCCTTACGATTATTTCTCACAACCTCCATGCCCAGCTATCTGAAGGAAACAGCACCGAGAAATACAGGTGCAATTTTTTTTGTAACATCTGTCAATGTGAGCAAGGGAAAAAGGACTGTCTTGTGGGAAGGTGTTTTCCGAGGCAGATCAAATAAATGAAACTAACAATCAGCAGAATGGTTTGCCCACACATAATCTCTTCCTTTTTGACATATTTTTCTTGGAAAGGTATTACGAAAAAGTTGCTGAATGGAAGGCAGAGGGTCCGTGGCAAAGTAACATTGAAATGAAGCAAATCATGGGGTAGTGAAGGAGACAAAGGCCGGTAAAGAGCAATGGGAGGAATCTCTTATGATTAGGGATGAAGATATATCTGCTACTTCTCACAGACTGTTCCGTGTGCTCCGGTGTCTAGTCATGCCTGCCACATGACCACGGAAATGTCTGCAGAAGCAGACAGCGCTGGCTCTTTGGCTTAGAAACAGAGATGAGCACTGCACCCTAGAGTCGGATACGACTGGCCTTCGAGCAAGGGAAACCTTCTCACAGACTGTAACTGCTCTCACTAAGCTTAGCTTTGGTCTTCAAAAGGAATTGAAGGGGAATGGATGTCCCTTCAAAATATGTAAGGGGAAAGATGGCTTTGACCTGTCCTAAATTCAACACAAAGTCTTTGTAACCAGCTGGTTTGCATGGAGATTGATTTTGTTGTTGTTCAGTCGCACAGTTGAGTCTGATCCTTTGTGACCCCATGGGCCACTGCATGCCAGGCTCCTCTGTCATTTCCCACAGCTCACATAGATCTACACCCACTGCTTTGGCTGTGGAGGAGTGAAGAACACCTGGGCTCCTGGTTGGCAAGGTCTCAAAAAGCCGGATGCCGGCGCTGCCCACCTGAGCCCTCGGTCCGCCATTGGCATTCACTCTCCTGGTCCGGCATTGGCCGTGGGGGAGTGAAGAACACCTGGACCTCTGGCGGCAAGGACTCAAAAGCTCTGGACACCAGCAGCACCCACCCGAGCCCTCTCCCCCGGTCTGGCATTGGCCACGGGGGAGTGAAGAACACCTGGGCTCCCTGCGGCAAGGACTCAAAAGCCGAATGCCGGTGCTGCCTGCACAAGCCCTCTCCCCCGGTCTGGCATTGGCCACAGGGAGTGAAGAACACCTGGGCTCCTGGTCGGCGAGGATTCAAAAAGCAGGATGCCGGTGCTGCCCACCCGAGCCCTCCCCCCCTGGTCTGGCATTGGCCATGGGAGAGTGAAGAACAACTGGGCTCCTGGTCGGTGAGGACTCAAAAGCCGGATGCTGGCGGCGCCTGCCAAGCCCTCTCCCCCGGCCCAGCATGGGCTGTGGGGGTCTCCTTTATTCCCTCGTGGTCCGACTTGGGCTTGTAGCACCACATTTGCTACCTCACCCTGTCAATGCTGCTGAGGATGTAGAGTTGGGCTCCAACACGTTCATTGAGCCTGGCCCTAGTTAAGGGTGTAATTTGTATTTGTATTCTTTATATTGTTGATTAGCTATTGTGCCCGGCCTTGCGGGGCAGGTATTTTTGTGTGTGTATGTGTGTTTGGGGGGCATGGGGGGGTGGCAAAGGAAGAAGGGGACTGCCAAAGACACGGCAAGGGCGAGAGGCAGGGATCTGCCACATTCTTCTGTGCTTAGCCTTCCTTATGGTCCAGCTCTCACAACCATACCTTGCTACTGGGAAGACCATTGCTTTGACTATGCAGACTTTTGTTGGCAGGGTGTTATTTCTAATTTTTAATATGCTGCCTTGGTTTGTCATGGCTTGCCTCCCAAGAAGTGTGTCTTTTTATTTCATGGCTGCAGTCACCATCTGCAGTGATCTTGGATTCCAGGAAAGTAAAGTCTGTCACTGGTTCCATTTCTTCCCCTTCTATTTGCCAGGGAGTGATGGGGCCAGATGCCATGATCTTGGTTTGTTTGTGTGTGGTTTTTTTAACATTGAATTTCAGGCCAGCTTTTGCACTCTCCTCTTTCACCCTAATCAAGAGGCTCTTTAGGTCTTCTTAACTTTCTGTCATTAGGGTAGTATCATCTTCATATCTCAAGTTGCTGATGTTTCTACCAGCTATCTTAATTCCATCTTGTGATTGATTACACAATGTAAAAATCCCCACTTTTTCTACAGATTAAAAGGGCCAGGCTGATGGGAGATAAATTATATTTCTATGATGCTTGTGGGAAAAGCTCTTGGACAATATTCAGCAGGTGTTCTTTTCTTGTTTGAGCATGTTGTGTCCTTCACCTTGCCATACAATTTCATGATTATTAATGTCCAAAACATTGATCCTTGTTCATATTTTGCCATGTTACTAAACAAACACATGTGCAAACCACATGTCAGCACCTTCCCTGATATAGAATAGAAAGAACCTGCTCAAAGAGTGGAAAGCACTGCAAGTATACTCAAGCATCTCCTAGTCAATGGCTAGAGCCAGCTCAACCTTTCTGTCCAGAAGTGTTCCACTGTAAGCTTGATGAAGAGAAAAATGATCCGATGGTTATTTCCAAGGCCACAAATGTTGTTGATTTATATTGAAGACCTGGCTGGCAGGGCAGGTGTGGGGCCCGAATGGGAACACGGTCCCAGCCTGCTGGCTTATGTAAAGAATTAAGAACTCTCTCTTCTTCTTCTTTTTATAGTGGGTGGGATGGGTGGGTGGGATATGGGTATTTTAAAGTGGGTGGGATGTGGGTCTTTTAAAGAGTTTTTATGTGTTTTTAGAACTTGTTGTAATGCCACCCTGAGTCGGGTTCGGCCTGAGTGGGCGGCATATATAAATATGACTAATAAATACATAAATAAATAAATAAATTATTTGTTTTTGTTTTGGCTGCCTGTGTAACCCTCACAGGATTGGCAGGCGGGGTGGGTGGGGGCAAAATACTAGCCAGAATTGCCATCTATGGTTTAGGCAGATGAGTAATTTTTGAATCCAACAGTGTCAATATTAACTAGGGAACAGCTATGATCTACATTGTCTGAAAACACTGTCTAGCTGTCGAAGAAAGTTGTATGTAGAGATCATTCCAGTTGGTGGGATGCCTCCGTGTTCAATAATTAACAGGAACTGATTGGTTATGCCTCTGGCTTTAAAAAGAGCCATGCAGCAGTAATAACCCAATAGTCACCAGAAAAAGACGTTCTTAAATCTTCCCGATATAATTCACAAGATAATTTCCCCCTTCCCTAAACAGACCAAACTTGAGTCAGCATCCATCTGTTTTCACTTAGCTTAATGGTAGTCTGGTTTGATGTGGTTTCTTTCCACTCTGGCTCGTCTCTTATAAATCATGCCGGAACAGTCTGAGCTCCCCACCCACAGATTCGGTATTAAATAAGATAGAGGTGAGCTAGGCCTAGCTGGAAGCAATCGCTTGCTCAAGGTTGAGTGGGAATGGCAATACTGCTGACTCATCCTTGGTCTGTTTGGTTTCTCAGGAATCCACTGGGTTTTAAAAATCTAATGCATTGGCATGAGAATTGGTTTTGGCCTCTTGGAGAAGTAAGGAAAGCAAAAAGAGGGGGAGAGAGGTGGGAGTCTGTTGTGTATGCATGTCTTGTACTGTCAGAATGTAACCACCCCAATTACAATGTATTGCAGCTGTAAAGGAACGCGAGCAAGCAGCCCATAGAGGGCAGCTGCGAGCGTTCAATCTCACATGGTTCACATTGCTCAATCACGGACAGCCGCGGGAAAACCTTCCCCGCATTCAGCAGCAGGAAAGAAGAACTACTGAAGAGAGGCGTGCCTGGGCGAGGCCACGCAGGTAGCGGCCAATGAGCTACCGTGCTACAAGATTCAAATGTATAACCCTACTGTATATAAAGAGATGTATCACCGCCATTACCTCATGCTCCACCAGATCCCCAAGCAATAAACCTGGGTTAAGCCAACCCTTCGGCTGTCCTGTTGTCTTTGGTCCCATACAGTAAACTGGCGACGAAGGTGGGATAAATGGCTGCCCACGGGACCAAGACATGCGCCGGCTACGAGATCAGGAAGCCGGGAGACTTGGAGCTGTTTGAGATAGACTTCAACGGAGCGCTGGTGGAGCTCGAAGTCTCAGATGAGGACAAGAAGAGGGCCATTTTCGTCCGCATGCTCGGACACGAGACAAAAAGGACTCTGGTGAACCTGATCGCGCCGAGGAGGGTGAGCGACTACAAAGCCAAAGAGCTTCTGGCTGTGTTGCGCGCCCACCTCCGGCCCGCGATAGCGATGTTCCCCGCTCGGAGCGCGTTCTGGAGGCGAGTCCAAGCGCCCGGGGAATCGGTCGCCGAGTTCGCCGCGGCCCTGCGGCTGGCCGCCGGCCCCTGCAAATGGGAGACCCCAGAAGTCACCCTCCGCGACTGCCTGCTCTGCGGCCTGAGGGACACCGAAACTCAGCGCGCGCTGATGAAGCAGGAGCCGCCCCCCACGTGGCAAACGGTCCTCGACACCGCACAGGCCGCGGAAGCCACGGCGGCCGGCATGCAAGAGCTCCAGGACTGGCGGCCGAAAACCGCCAAAGCAGAGAGCTCGGTGCGCGCGGCCCGGCGAGCCTCGGACTCAACCACGGAGGACGGCGACGACGACGACGATGTCCGGAAGGTCCAAAAGGAGGGCCGGCGCTGCGACGGCTGCGGCGCCGCCCACGCCCGCGCCAAATGCCCGTTCCGCAAGGCCGAGTGCCACAACTGCGGCCGGCGCGGGCACATCGCCAAGGTCTGCCGGAAGCGGCGCGAGGCCAAGAGGAGCTCCCCAGACCGCTCGGCGAGGCAGGATCGCACCACGAGGCCCAAGGACCACGGCACCCGGACCACGAGGAAGCGGGACGGCGTCGGACGCATCTCCGACGACAGCGAGGACGACGCCCCGGTCTTCAGCGTTTCCACGGAGCATCCCCGATACTTCGTCGAGGTAGTAATACAAGGGGCCCCTGTTAGGATGGAGGTGGACTCGGGTTCTTCTTACTCTATTATCTCCCAGGGAGAATTCCTAAAGATACCCCCCCACGTGCGGCCCAAGCTCAAGGCGTTGAGGGCCACACTAAAGGACGTGCAAGGGAACCGCATCCCGGTACTGGGGGTTGGGAAGTTCCAGGTCCAGTTCAAAAAGCGCACTGCAACGCTTCCCCTAGTCGTCCTCAAAGGAGGTAAATGCAGCCTCCTCGGGACTCAATGGTTTCAGCCCCTGGGGTTGTTCATCGGGGGGGTGCACGCCGTGGGAATACACGCCGCCGGGACTGATCCAATACAGAGCGTGTGTGAGGCGCACCCCGAAGTTTTTAAGAAAGGACTCGGAAAGTTCAAGGGCCCCCCAGTGACTTTCGACCTGGACCCTGGAGTGCGTCCAATCAGACTTAAACCGCGCAGGGTGCCTTTCGCCCTAAAAGACAAAATAGAGGCGGAGTTGGACAAGTTGGTGGGCCAGGGGATCCTTGTTCCTGTCGACTCTGCGGAGTGGGAAACTCCAATTGTAACAGCACTCAAGGCCAACGGGGAGGTCCGCATATGCGCTGATTACAAGTGCACCATCAATAAGGCGATCCGCCCTAATGCGTATCCGGTGCCGGTAGTCAGCCACTTGTTGGCCAGGTTGCACGGGGGGAGGTGTTTTGCTAAACTCGACCTGGCCCAAGCCTACCAGCAGCTCCCGGTCACCCCCGCCGCAGCTGCTGCGCAGACCATAGTCACACACAAAGGGGCGTTCCAAGTATCGCGCCTCCAATTCGGCGTGAATTCGGCGCCCGGGATTTTTCAATCACTCGTGGAACGCCTCCTAAAGGGACTAGAGGGGGTGTTGCCATACTTTGATGACGTGTTGATTACGGGGGGGAGCCGGGCAGAATTGGCAGAAAGGTTGGGAAGAGTCCTAGAAAAATTTGAAAAGGCGGGGTTGCGGTTGCGAAAGGACAAATGCGTCTTCTTCGCAACCGAGGTCGAGTTCCTAGGGTTCCGCATTACTCCCGAGGGAATACGGCCATCCTAATCCAAGGTGGCCGCCATCAAAAAGGCCCCTCGCCCCACCTCCAAGCCCGAGCTGCAGTCGTTCCTTGGGCTGCTCAACTTCTACCACTCCTTCCTTCCTCGGAAGGCAGCCGTGGCGGAACCGCTACACAAATTGTTAAAAAAGGACGAGGCATGGAAGTGGGGCGACGACCACGAGAAGGCTTTCAATGACCTGAAGCGACTCCTGGCATCAGACGCTGTACTGACCCACTTCAATCCCAAACGCCCAGTGGTCCTGATTTGCGATGCATCCCCGGTGGGGGTGGGGGCGGTGTTATGCCACGTGCTGGAAAACGGGAGGGAGGCCCCGATAGCGTTTTACTCTAGGTCCTTGTCCCAAGCGGAGAGAAACTACGCCCAGACAGACAGGGAAGCACTAGCGATAATTGCGGGGACCAAGAAATTTCATGATTTCGTGTATGGCCGCCCCTTCACCATAGTGACTGACCACAAGCCCTTGCTAGGCATTTTCACCGCAGATAAGCCCACACCCCAAATCCTGTCCCCGAGAATGCTCAGGTGGGCCATTTTTCTCAACGCGTATCAGCACGCGTTGGTATACCGGCCCGGAAAGGAGATCAGCCATGCGGATGCCCTGTCGAGGTCCCCCATTCCCCGGGATTGCTGCCACGTGGGCGAGGAAGAGAGAGACCACCAGGTTTTAATGATAGAGGTCCTAGACGCCCCTCCAGTAGTACCGGCCGACATCGCCAAAGCGACCGGCAAGGACAAAACGTTAGCCACAGTCTCCTCCTGGGTACAGAAAGGGTGGCCCGTGTCTTCCCCAGCAGCGGAATTCGACACATTTTTCAAAAAGAAATTAGAGTTGTCCCTAGAGAGGGGTTGCCTTTTGTGGGGACAGCGGGTAGTGATCCCCACGTCCCTCCGGCCGAGGGTGCTTAAACTGCTGCACGTCAGCCACCCCGGAATCGTCCGCTCTAAGGCACTAGCCCGTAGCTACTTTTGGTGGCCCCAGCTAGATGCCGACATCGAGCACATGGTCGGCACTTGCGAAGCGTGCCAAAGCTCCAGGCCAGAAGAGGCTCGTCTGCCACATAGAGAGTGGGACGCAGCGAGGGGGCCCTGGTCCCGGGTACACGTAGACTTTGCAGGGCCGTTCAGGGGAACGCTTTTCCTCCTAGTGGTGGACGCGTTCTCAAAGTGGTTGGAGGTCATCCCAGTCTCGAGCACCTCCTCGGCCACCACAGTTAAACAGTTACGGAGGGTCTTTTCCACGTTCGGTTTACCCGACACCCTCGTCAGCGATAACGCTAGCTGTTTCACCTCCGCCGAGTTCAGGGAATTCATGGACCTCAACGCCATTCGGCACATCACCTCCGCCCCTTTCCACCCGGCCACCAACGGCCAAGTAGAGCGCCTCGTGCACACCACTAAAGACGCGCTGCGGCGCATGGGCTCCGGAGATCTAGACCGACAACTATGTCAGTTCTTGCTAAGGTACAGGGTCACCCCACTAGCGTCAGGATACTCCCCCGCGGAGTTACTAATGCGCAGGAAGCTGGCTACGGTAATCTCCAGGCTAGACCCCACCAGAGTGGAAGACAAAGGGCGAAATGTAGAGATGGATTCCTCAAAGAGTTTTAGCGTAGGCGCCCCCGTGCATTGCAGGAACTACGCCAGCGGGGGACCAGCCTGGGTGCCCGGCATTGTAATAGAACAAACCGGCCCCGTCTCATACCGCGTGGAGACCAATACAGGCCTCCTGTGGAGGCGGCACGCGGATCAACTCAGGCGGAGGGTCCCCGGAAAGCAGGACGAAGACGAGAGCAGCAACGAATCAGCGTTAGGGTACTCCCCCACCCGTTTAACCCAAGGGGGAGGGAAAGGGGAACATGGGTCCCCACCAAGGGGGGAGGAAAGGGAATCGATCCTCAGAAATCTTTTGCGGGAGTTTGCGGCGGAAAGGAAGAGCCCCGATCCCACACACATCCCCCGGGAGCATCCCAGAAATACAGATTCCCCAAGAAGTTTAGACCTTGATTTACAGTGCCAGGGGGAGTTAGCGGAGTGGTCCCCCACCCGTCCTAGCGAAAAGAGGGGTTTCAGTTCAGCCCCTGGTACTTCCAGTCCCAGTAGCCCCTGTGAGTTAGAATGCGACATAGCACCAATTTCCCGGAGACCGACACCCCCAAGACAGGAGGCAACGGCGGGGCCGTCCGCCACAGCCTCAAGGTCCCCGGAGCGGGGGACAGAAGGGAGCAGAACCACAAGGGCATCCTCATCGGTCCCGCGGTTCACGATCAGAGGGTCCCCGGGGTCCGAGGGAAACAGACAGGGGTTCACTTCTCAGTTGTTCATCCCATTCCCTTCCCCCAGCGCAAGGCAGGCACAGACGCCCCACAGAGCCACTAATGAATCCCCGTTTCCCGTTGCAGGACAAGCACCCACGGAGTCAGGGATCACAGGCTCTCCGGTACTAGGGCAAGCGCAGGCACGCCCCAAGCGGATGTGCGGCAAGCCACATTGGTTGCGGGACTTCGTCCCATCCTAGGGGGGAGGGATGTTGTGTATGCATGTCTTGTACTGTCAGAATGTAACCACCCCAATTACAATGTATTGCAGCTGTAAAGGAACGCGAGCAAGCAGCCCATAGAGGGCAGCTGCGAGCATTCAATCTCACATGGTTCACATTGCTCAATCACGGACAGCCGCGGGAAAACCTTCCCCGCATTCAGCAGCAGGAAAGAAGAACTAGGCGAGGCCACGCAGGTAGCGGCCAATGAGCTACCGTGCTACAAGATTCAAATGTATAACCCTACTGTATATAAAGAGATGTATCACCGCCATTACCTCATGCTCCACCAGATCCCCAAGCAATAAACCTGTGTTAAGCCAACCCTTCGGCTGTCCTGTTGTCTTTGGTCCCATACAGTAAAGAGTCCTATTTATATCTAGCACTGTGGTGAATTTTTTAGATAAATCTATGAATTGGAACCATGATGGTCATACAATGCCCAAAACAAGAGGACTAGGAGATATTTCCAGAGCTAGAAACTGTCTCCAGATGTTGGGCAACTTGAAGCCACTGCCGTTGTTGGCATTATTATTATTATTATTATTATTATTATTATTATTATTATTATTATTATTATTATTATTGTTGTTGTTGTTGTTGTTGTTGTTGTTGTTGTTGTTGTTGTTGTTGTTGTTGTTGTTGTTGTTATTATTAAAGTGCTGAGTGAAATACCGAGAAAGACAGATTGTTAGGAGAACATGGAAGAGGAAAAGAGAACATGCTTCATCTTAACTTCAGGCCATGCTAGAATTAGGAAGAATGCAGAACTCTGAGACAATTACTCTAAAGAACATACAATTATTGAATAAGCTGCAGTATCTATGGTAAGAACTTTCCATTACAGCTTGGCCATTGCTGTGTGGTATCATTCTTCCCCAACATCTTGTCCTAGCAACTAGAGCTAAGATGGGTATATTTTCCTTGCTGTTTCATCAACCACATCTTAGCTCTAATACTCCAGTCTTAACTGCTGGACAGATACATTATCTCTTTCACAAGCCTATGGCACAGTGTACATCAGCTCTTGCACTAGAAGGAAAGACAGGGCTAACAACTCTTGAGGGGAAAATATAAGTTCCAAGGGAGGACCTAGAGGTGGAAGCTTCTGCCCTCACACAAAACCAAGCATTTCCTTGGGAATTGATGAAGAGCCAAATAGTTTTTCAGTAGGTTCTGCAGCATGGGCTAGTAGTATATACAGATATAATAATCTTAGAACTGCACACTTGGAAGGGACTCTATGGAACACCAAGGCCAGCCTTTACCAAGGAGGCACAGTGGGGAATCAAAGTCCCAGCCTCTGATTCTGCAACCAGGTACGTAAAGCACTGAGCTATATAGCAGTACGGTTGTCCTTGCTTGAAAGCCAGACATATCAGACTATGGGGTGTGGTAATCTCCGTTTACAACCAAAGATCCAGAGCTATCTGACCCACAGGCCTCAGGTTGTGAATCCCTGATGTAATCAATCTGATTTTGATATTAGCCATCTGATGATGTCCATGTGTAAAGTCGCCTCTTGTGTTGATTGAATAGAGTGTTTGAT
Organism: Bradypodion ventrale; assembly: GCA_035047345.1. Lineage (NCBI taxonomy): Eukaryota > Metazoa > Chordata > Lepidosauria > Squamata > Chamaeleonidae > Bradypodion > Bradypodion ventrale. The sequence goes on from JAWDJE010000004.1 coordinate 315,513,829, forward strand.
ATGAGCAGTGTGTTCTCTTGGCAAAACTCCTGCTTCATTCTGTGTTCCAAGACCAAACTTGTCTGTTATTCCATTTACTTTATGACTTCCTACTTTGGCTTTCCAGTCTCCCAAAATAACATGGACATCATTTTTTGGGTGCTAGTTCTATGAGGTGCTGTAATTCCTCATAGAACTAGTCAATTATGGCCTCCTCTGCACCAGTGGTTGGTGCATAGATTTTGAAATACAGTGATATTGAATGGTTTGCCTTGGATCCATACTGAGATCATTGTTATTTTTAAGATTATATCCAATTACTGCTTTTCTTACTCTTTTATTGACTATTATGGCCACTCCATTTCTTCTAAGGGTTTCTAGGCCACAGTAGTAAAAATAAGTAAATATGATGGTCTCCTGAGCTAAATTCGCCCATCCCTGTCCATTTTAGTCCACTGATTCCCAAGATGTCAATGCTTATTCTTTCCATCTTATTTTTACCACTTCCAGATTGCCTTGATTCATAGATCTTACATTCCATGTTCCTATCCAATATTGTTCCTTGCAGCATCATGTTTCCCTTCCTGCTATCTTATCTACCCCCATCTTCCAACCCCCATCTTCCAGGGATTTGACATCCTGTTCCAACTATTTTGTCTTTTGTTTGCCTTTTTTGTTGTCCATGGGGTTTTCTTGGCAAAACTCCTGATGTGGCTTGCCGGTCCCTATGCCAGTATTGCACTACCATACATAGTTCACAATGTAACACAATGTAACAGCAGTATATACCATCAATTGATTTGTCAGTGGCAGCGTACTTCCAAATGTCAGTTGCTGTACAGTTCGAGGCTAACATATGACAGTCAATTTAATTATTGATTAAGTTTGAGATTTTCTAACACAATTGGGCAACTTAATTTGTGTTTAACTTGAAGGTTTTCTTTTTTGCATCAATAATTTTTCCAGTGGTACGTTAATCAGGTAGAGGAAGGTGCACGAAAAGCAAGCTGTTGCCAGGCAACAGCAAACTCAATGAACTACACAAGAAAATTTTGATTTATCCTACAAAATCTGCATTGCCCAACCTGATGAAGATTCTCAAAGCAAAGAAAGAGTAAGCAAAAGGGACTGAGGTTATAAGGGAAGGAGAAAGAAAAAGATAAAGAAGGGTTTGGGGTTGAGTGGGTAAGAAGTTGTTTTCAAAAATCCTTTAAGATGCTAGGAGACTTACAAGGTTTTTTCTTATGTTTAGATGCATATTTTGCCTACCTTCAACTGCCACTTCCACCAGGCAGAAGAAGAAATAGAGAAGAAAAGACAGCTTTCCATTTGCCCTATTGGAAAACCCAGCTCTGTTGATATCTGGGCGAGTTGATATCCAGCCTGACCAACCTTTGACCCACCCTACGTCAGCCCCACAGCATTTATCTCTGTTATGGTTAATAATGTTGCCTGTTTATTTAAAGTCAAACACTGAATCTTTCTCGGGTTTGCGGGGCAAAGATTAAGAGAAATCTTAGTTGTGGGTTCCTGCATCAATGGGGTTGGAATAAATGACCTTTAAATTTTGTTTCACCTCCAGAATTCTACCACTGTATGATTCTAAGTGGTCAGGAGGAAAATCATGATGTCCAAGATATTCTACTATTTTCCCCTGATGTTTAAACTGTTCAAAATATACTCATCTTCTACTGGTTTAGTTACTCAGTCTTAACCAGTTTTTCATGCCCAAATGAATTACTGTTAAGGTCCTGTGTCCAGTTTTTTCCCCATGGCTCAATTATTCTTTGTTTTTTGTGCACTACTGAAGCATGAATAGACAACAGGAAAGGTCACACGGGCTGCGCTTAGCTAGTTGCAAATGCCACAGTACGTTATCTGAGACACGGAATATCTTTTCACAAGAATTATCTTTTCACAAGTGGCAATTAGTGAGAATACCTCCCATCACTTCTGCTTAGAATCCAACAATGTCAAATTGATAAGGTATTAGAAGGTGACAGATCAAATCCAGGAAGCTCCACATAAACCATGCAAGACTCTAATCTCAGATTATAAAGCTCCACATTTTTTGATCAGATAGATTACGAGTTCAACCGTTACTTGAAACTGCAAGGTGAGCCAGAACATATATGTTTAAATTTTCTATTACTAGTGTTCTTCTGTTACATTGCATAATATCAACATTTTTGTACTAAAAATAGATCTGGTCTTGGAATTCTGTCCTGCTGCAGAATATTTTCTCTCCCATTCCAGAAAGCAGGAATTTTACTAGGACCACTTTCTGAAGACCTCCATTCATCTCCAGACCTCTCAACAACCAATTGTACCATTTGGGCAGGATACAAGTCAAACAAACAAGTAAACAAACCTACCCCAGTCTCTGTAGTCTCACCTCTAACACACACATACATACACACCAAAAAAATGCATGGCTTTTCAGAGTTTTCTGTCATTGTTGGACTGTTTGCTGGGATGGAGCAAAGTACTTTCTCTCCTAAAACAACTTGAGTTTTTAAAAATATTAATAAACAATGACACATCAATTAAAAAAATAAACCAGGAAACAAAAGAGAGGAAGGAAACAAAAGAAGAGAACTAGTGTGGGAATATATTTTAGAGGATGTGGAACTGCACATACAAAAGTGGACTTGTAATTCTACAGCCTTACCAGTAGGGAGAGCTGTGCCTACACAACACTGGAATGATGCACTCCATTTGAGATAATCGGCCATTTAAGAATTTCACTTCCACCATCCCACTCTCCGACAGGCTCTCAGTCAATCAAATTCAAAGGGAAGCTGAACAGGCTTGCGGTCTCCAACCCCTTCACTCTTTCCCATCAATATTACGGAATTATGAACATCTACTCCTTTCAGCTAGAACATTTCTAGCTGAAGATCTTGGCTCAGCGGTGTATATTTTCATTCCAATTTTCTCCATAGTCTTGTTTTAGCTTCCTCGTCCCTCCTCCATCCCTGTGGAGTTACTTAATGGTCTCTGGTTACAATTGTGAGTGCAAAAATTACTCCTGAAGTAGAAAAAGCCCTGGGCTCACTTGTCTGATATTATGCTATGCTTCAACAGATAGGATTGAGGCAGACAAATTTCACCGTATTCGTTTCCAATATGATCACTTTGGCAAAGATTATTCATTCCCCCCCCCGCCCCACTCCTTTTTTGTCTTTGAGCTACCAGTGCCCTTTTGATGTATTATGAGTGAAAGATTGGCAGCCATTCTCCTGTGCTATTTTAATAGGAAAATCAAATTAGTCAAAGTTGCTTTCATCAGACACTCTTAGAGCAGAATCATTATCCACTTAAAACAAGTCAGAGGTGGAAAGTAATTGATTATAAATCACTGGTAAGGTAAGGTAAGGTTTCCCTTGCTCGAAAGCCAGTCATATCCGACTCTAGGGTTCAGTGCTCATCTCTGTTTCAAAGCCGAAGAGCCAGCGCTGTCTGCTTCTGCAGACATTTCCATGGTCATGTGGCAGGTATGACTAGACACAGGAGCACATGGAATGCTGTTTACCTTCCCACCGAAGTGTTCCCTATTTATCTACTTGCAATTTCTTGCTTTCAAACTGCTAGGTTGGCAGGAGTAGGGACAGAGATGGGAGCTCATTCCGTCGTGCGGTACTCGGGTCTCAAACTGCTGACCTGTCAACCTTCCAGTCTTCAAGTTCAGCATCTTGAGCCACCACAATCCTACTAGCACTAATGCTCTCAGCTAAAAATCCAAAACATGTATGAAGGGAAGCAAGTCAAAAACAACATTGGAATTGATATTTTGGAAACCACACTAAAATGAGATCCATTACGTGGATAACATGCAGTCAGTACCAGAGCTATTGTCTCCTGCTAGCAATAAAGAGATAATTAAAAATCAGTTAATGGAAGCAACACAATCATTTATGTAATCATTATGTATGTACACATTGGCAATGTCCCAATGATGTTTGGACAGAGGAAGTAGTCAGTTCGCTTGATTAATAAAAAGAGAGAGATCAGTGGATTTCATAATATTTGGAGATCACTAATAAAATTATTATATGGACTATTGCAGGGCTAAATCTGAAGGAGCTAAACGAGAGAACTGGCACCCTATAGGCAAAATCCTGTTGCATAGTTACATTTGGAGAAGGCAAAGTTGTAACTTGTAGTGGCTTTTCACTAGTACAGTAGCTAATAAGTATCCACTTGGATTTTTCTGGCATGCATTAAAACAGCCATATACCCAAAAATCCAATTGAACTGCTGACCTTCCGCCTCCCAGTCAGCGTCTTAGTCACTTGAGCCACTACTTGGAATTACAGTGGAACCTCATACAACAGTTGCCCCATATAACAACAAAATCGCATAACAATTAGATTTTGGGGGAAATGGCGTCACGCATAACAATTTTCCCTATGGAAAAAATCGTACAACAATTTTTAATGGGAAAAACCACTTAGCAAAAAAATTTGTTGTACAATGCATCTCATAGGGGAAATTGCTATATGATGCATGCATCATATAGCAATTGTTTTGTACAACAACGAGCCCTGTGGAATGGATCAAAAATGTTGCATGAGATACCGCTGTACTGTAATTCTTTTCTGCATTTATTTATTTATTTAACTTATATCCCACACTCTGGGCAGTTCACAAGTTAATTAGCATTTTGCCCCCAACATGCTGGGTACTGATTTTACTGACTTCGGAAGGATGGAATGCTGAGTCAACCTTGAGTCCAGGTCAGGATTGAACTCACAACCTTTTGATTGCAGTACAGCAGTTTAACCACTGTGTCACCAAGGCACCACTCTGGACAGTTCACAGACATTATAAAATCAACTAAAAAGACACATCACCTCAAATAATCATACATTTAAAAAAAATCTTATAAACAAAATACATACCTGTCAAGTATCCCAGATTGGCCGGGATTTTCCATATTTCTCCACTCGTTTCTTCCCTTTCCCACTGACATCCCATATTTGAAGATGGGAAAGGGGTTATTGCACATGCATGCCCATCAGAAATGGGCTCTGTGCATGCACAGATGAGTTGTTGTGGTGCATGCTCACCCAGGCCAGAGCAGTTCTCATATTTTCAGGAGCTGTGCTTGACGGGTATGACAAAATATGAAAAATACCTACCAATATGGCATTCCAATAAATCAGCAAACCCCACCAGTATAGTTTAGATTCTAATTTTCTCATATTCACAGCTCACTAAACCCAGTTAAACTAATGGATAAGAGGAATACAGGAGATGATGAATAACAAAAGCTCTGTGTTACACTACAATTGTATTCTAATTGTATTCTTAGAATACAATACAATTGTACTCTAAGTGCATGTCTGGCCGGACATCCCACTACGGTAATGGAGTAGACCATATAGCCAGTGACTCAATGCTGAGTGTTGGGCAGCGGTAAATAACCTGACTTCCTAAAGGGGCCAGTGGCTACGGGCGGATGAGTCCCTTTAGGTGGGGTGATGGTCACCCCGAGAGGGGTGAAAAAGACCGGCCTCAAAGGCCCGGATGCTGCTGCCACCGTAGATACTCCGCTCCTTCCCCGGTCTGGCATTAGCGGCGGGGAAGTCAAGCACACCTGGGACGCCCAGTGCGAGGACTCAAGAACTGTCTCCGCTGCCGTGCCTCACTCCGCTCCTTCCCCAGCTTGCCATTGGCTGCAGGGAAGTCAAGCACACCTGGGACTCCCAGGTAATTTGTATTTGTTATTTTTTACATTGTGATACTGTATTTTTTATATTGTATACTGTTCTGTCTCTATTGCTATATTACCGTGTTGCTTATATTATATATTGTACCTTATTGTTATGGATATGTTGTTTGCTGCTTTGAGTTGGCTTTTGGCTGAAAAAGGTGCGGTATAAATAAAACTTGAATGAATGAATGAATTTATGCCACTAGAAACCATCATATTGGGCCAAACAGCAAAATGAGTGGAGGAGGGACTCTGATTCCCAACAGTCATGGAGGCAGAAAGGGCCATGCCAGATGGACTGGCTGGGAAGGCGCACCTTGTCAATATCCTCAAGGCTGTGGCAGTCCATTGCAGTCCCGGTGTTAAATTCTGCATGTCTCATTTCATATGTGTTGCAGAAGATGGCTCCGTGATCATAGTGTGTGGGTTACTCATGGCAAGCTGGGATCCACCTTATACAAATTCACACCAATGGTAGTTTTCTTGCTTCAGGAAAAAAATGCATTTTGGATACAGTTGCAGCCGATGACATATTCTAAGGAGAGGTCTTTTCACTCCCTTCATGATACAGTGCATCGTCTAAGTAGGTTATAGTTCTTTATTTACATTTTAATGCCACTTTGCTTCTGATAAACAGACTCAAGCTGGATCACAGTTTTACAAATACAGGAAATTAAAACAAAAAAAAATTCCATTAAAAGACATAAGTGAAGAGAAGTGACTGAGGTATCAACAAGTTAGGTTGTAGCTGTTGTTTGCTTGGCTCTGCGGGAATATCTTTTAAAGTGAATATTGAAAGCACTTTGCAAAGTTTGGAAATTGTAAATCAGGTAATGAAAGCAACAACAACAAAACAAGAATAAAAACACAAGACAAACTGGGTATATTCCCTTGAAACTGATGGAAGAACCAGAACAGAAGTTGCTTCAGAAATACTAAGCCCTACAAAGTCCTTTTGATGCAAAAATGTGTCAAATGTTGAATTTTAGGACATCAGTATGTATCTCAGAAGTTGTCTTTTCTATAAGGACACAAGACAGGCAGAAAGCAGCTCCTGGAGCAGAATCATCCAGGCCCTAAAATAAAGTAGAGAGGTGAGTGACTTTCTATTGCCTCCCTGCCCATTATGTTGCCTAAATGAAGGTGGAAAGAGCTTAATTCCACTCCTTTCTTCTCCAGTTGTTTTGTTTCCTAAATTGAAACTTTCTAGTCCCACCATCAACTTTATTAAAAATTTCCCCAACCCACTGAGCCAAACACTATAATCCATAGGTCGTTGATACACACATGTGGGCCCGTCACGGCATTTGAGTTAAGGCAGGCTGTGGAGCACCAGAGATATTCAGTGTGGTGTAATGACAGACTAGGACTAAGAAAGCCTGGGTTCAGTAGCAGAAACTCACTGGGAGAGGGGGTCTGAAACAGGTAAAAAGTAAAGATAAAGGTTGCTCTTGCTCGAAAGCCCATCGTATCCAACTCTAGGGTTCAGTGCTCATCTGTGTTTATAGCCAAAGAGTCAGCACTGCCTGTCTACAGACATTTCCATGGGCATGTGGCAGGCATGACTAAACCCTGGAGTACATGGAATGCTGTTTACCTTCCCACCAAAGTGGTACCTATTTATCTACTTGCAATTTCTTGCTTTCAAACTGCTAGGTTGGCAGGAGGTGGGAAAGATAATAGCATTTCATGTGTTCCGGATCTAGTCATGGTTGCCCCATGACCATGGAAATGTCTTTAAATGCACTGGCTCTTTGACCATAAATGGAGATGACCTAGAGTCAGACATGACTGGCTTTCAAGCATGGAAGGCCTTTACCTTTATCTTCCCCTAAAGTACTGATAATTTTCTGCTAGAGAGTTCTCTAGAACTATAGCGCTTGAGCTCTCTAGCAGAACTCCAAGCATCTTGTTCAACTGGGGTATACAGAAACAGACTCCTCGAAGATTGTGGTGTATCTGAACCACAATCAGGCGTACTCTGGTAACAGCAACCTTGCGATGCTGGCTAATCTTTCTCACACTGGGTCAGGTGAAAGGAACTGCAGAATGAACTTGCCTAAAGGTGCCTTCATTTTGGCAGTTTCACGTCTGGCCTAGACACGGAAGAAGAAGAAGAATACATAGCACTTCTACACATCCACCTGCCCTCCATCCTTGCTAATTAAAAGAAAATATGATAAAAATCTAAGGCTTAAGATTGAATAGCAAAGAAATGGATAGGGTTTTCTTATGGTCTTTTAGGGAGAGGAGGTCAGAGTAAAGCTGTCTCACAATTATAAAAAAGCTGGAGTGTCAATTTAAACTCCCAGAGTTGACTCTGATGTTATCCTGTTCCCAAAACCATAGTGATATTTTCACATGGGATTCCAGGAAGACCATCGGGGGAGAAGGAAATGATCGCATCTGGTGGAAAGAGCAAAACTGACATTTCTTTTGACAAGTTCCATCAGTCCATTTGTCCTGGGAGTGCTATAACAGTGACAAGGCTGAGCAGGTGGTAGTAATTGGCGTTACATATGTTTCAGCATTTTCTATGATATGGATTACGATGGAATTTCCCCCTTGTATTCTCAAGAGAGGGAAATTTAGATTGTAAGCCTTTTTTGGACCCCGTTGATAAACCTTCCCATCAGCAATTTCTCAGTCACAGTAAACTTGCTTTCTTTTCTTTCTTTTTCAAATAAATAAACCAACAACATTTGACGAGAAGGAAATGCATTGATGTTTGCATGCAGGCAGCAAAACTGGACATTTCATTGAGGTTTCAGGTCAAGGAGGGTTAGATCTGTCACTTTTGGCTTTTCTAATGTTCAGGTTCATTTTGTTCCTTCCATCCCAAATTTGGGGGGGTGGGGCAGAATTTAGACATTATTTCGTTCTTATGAAACAAACTCAGACAAAATTCTGCTTCATTTCTAGCAAATATTACTTTCACAGAGAGGACCTTGCAGGGATTTCTGGGTGATGAATTTCAATGACCCACTCCAACAAATTTATACATCTCTAGTTCAAAAGATTGGTAAGAAGGTAAAAGCCATTATCAAGTCCAGTGGTGGGCATCAGCAGAATCTGCACCAGTATGCGCGTACTGGTAGTAAAAATGGCTGGCCCCACCCACCTCCCCGCCCCACCCACCTCCTCCTCCTCCTAGAAGAGGCTTCGGAAGGGCCTGGCTCCATTTCCCCCTTCATCAAAGGCTTTTCCTGGGCTCCTTTTCACCCCAAAGTGCATATCCAGCCACTCCGGAGTGATTGGGGAAGCACTTCGGGGTGAAACACAGCCTGGGAAAAGCCTTGGAGGAAGGGGGAAATTGCTTCGGAGGGGGCTCTTTGCTATAGAGCGATGAAAATAGAAGCCTCTTCTATTTTCATCTCTCTATAGCGAACCTCTGAAGCCATTTCCCCCTTCTCCAAGGCCTTTCCTGGGCTCCATTTCACCCCAAAGCACATCCCCAGCCACTCCGGAGTAGCTGGGGAGGTGCTTCAGGGTGAAACAGAGCCCTCGAAAAGCCTTGGATGAAGGGGGAAATGGCTTCAGAGGTTCACTATAGAGTGATGAAAATAGAAGAGGCTTTTATTTTCATCGCTCTATAGCGAACAGCAGTCACATGGCCAACAGGCCATGCCCACCCAGTCACATGGCCACGCCCACCGTGTGTTGGGAATTTTTTTTATGCCCACCACTGAGCAAGTCCCTTCTCATGATTCACAGTAGGGTCAAAGTAGACATGTTGTTCTATATGGGAAGACACTTAATGTGCTTTTAATAAGCAACCATAGTTTAAAAACAGCATTCATGGAGTTGGGGGATGACAACTGGCCAATGGTAAGTAAAGGTGATTTATCCTACACACACATACACGGAGACATAAGAACAGCCTTGCTGAAACAGGTCACAGCCCATCCACTCCAGCATTCTGCCTCACACAGTGGCTCACCATTTGCTTCAGGGTATTCCCAAGAAGATGCCTTCACCTACTTAGGATTCCCTGGAAATGGCATCGAGAGATATCCTGCTGATTTCTCCAACCCGGAGGTTATCCTTAGGTATCCATAATTATAGCCATTGATACCCTTGTCCTCCATGAACTTGTCTAATCATTTCTTAAAGCTGTCAAGACTGACAACTGTCACCACTTCATCTGGCAGGGAGTTCCATAGACCAGTGATCCTCTGGGTGAAAAAGTACTTTCTCTTATTTGTTTGAGAACTAGTGCCCAAAAGTTTCATGGAGTGACCCCTAGTTCTAGTGTTATGCGATATGGAAAACAGTTTTTCCTTATCTACTTTGACCACACCATGCATTATTTTATAAACTTCAATCAGGTCACCTCTTAAACGCCGTCGTTCAAGAATGAAAAGGCCCATCTGTTGCAGCCTCAGATGGTAAGGAAGATGTTCCAGTCCCCTAATCATTCTGGTTGCCCTCCTCTGCACTTTTTCCAACTCCATAATATCCTTCTGGAGGTATGGTGACCAGAACTGTACACACTTTTCCAGATGGGGCCTCCCATAGATTTATAAAGAGGCAAAATGACACTTGCTGAATTATTTTCTATACCCTTCCTAATGATCCCTAGCATTGAGTTTGCTTTTTTCACTGCTTAGGCACACTGGGTTGACACCTCCATTGAGTTGTCCACCAGGACACCAAGGTCCCTTTCCTGGTTTGTCGCAGAGAGTTCAGACCCCATCAGTTTATAAATGTAATTGGGGTTCTTTGCCCCAACATGCATCACTCTGCACTTACTAATGTTGAAGCTCATTTGCCACTGTTTTGCCCACTCCCCCAGTGTCAAGAGATCCCTCTGGAGCTCCTCACAATCTCTCACAGTTTTCACTACCTTGTATAATTTAGTGTCATCAGCAAATTTGGCTACCTTGCTATTTACTCCTACTTCTAGATCATTTATGAAGAGGTTGAAAAGCAGGGGTCCCAGTACTGAACCTTGGGGGACCCCACTCTTTACTTCCCTCCACTTGGAGAAGTGTCCATTTAGTGCTACTCTCTGTTTCCTGTCCCTTAGCCAGTTGCTGATCCAGGACAAGACCTGTCCCTTTATTCCATGACTGGTAAGTTTATTCAAGAGCCTTTGGTGTGGGACCTTGTCAAAAGCCTTCTGAAAGTCCAGATAAACAATGTCAACTGGATCCCCCTTATCCACATGCTTGTTGACACTCTCAAAAAATTCCAACAGATTAGTGAGGCATGATTTGCCCTTGTAAAAGCCATGTTGGCTCTCCTTTAGCAGCACCTTCTCTTCTATGTGCCTATTAATTCTATCTTTTAGGATGGTTTCCATCACTTTACCTGGGACACATGTCAAACTGACAGGTCGGTAATTCCCTGGATCACCCCTGGATCCTTTTTTAAAAATTGGTGTTACATTCGCTACCTTCTAGTCATCAGGCACAAAGCCTGATTTGAGGGAAAGATTATATATTTTGGCTAGGAGATCAGCAATTTCATCTTTAAGTTCCCTGAGAACTCGTGGATGGATGCCATCTGGTCCTGGTGATTTGTTAGTGTTTAGCTTAACAAGACATGCAAGGACCTCCTCCCTGGTTATTTCTATCTGTCTTAATTCTTCAGTTTCCCTCCCTACGAAGATAGGCTCTGTTTTGGGCATGTGGTCTCTGTCTTCTTCAGTGAATACTGAAGCAAAGAATTCATTGAGTCTCTCTGCAATCTCTGTTTCCTCTTTAATAACCCCTTGCCTTCCATTGTCATCTAATGGTCCAATGGCCTTCCTAGTTGGGTTCTTACATCTAATGAACTTAAAGAAGTCTTTGTTATTTCTCTGAGTGTTTTTAACTATATGCTCCTAAAAATCTTGCTTTGTTTTCCTGATTGTTGCCTTGCATTTGTTCTGCCAGAATTTATGTTTCTGCCTGCTGTCCTCATTCGGACAAGCCTTCCATCTTCTAAATGAGCTTTTCTTGTTCTTGATCACTTCCCGAACAGCTCCTGTAAGCCACATCAGAGTCCTCTTGGACCTGGCAGTGCCCTTTTTCCTTTTGGGTATGCATTCCAATTGGGCCTCTGTTATTGTTTTTGTAAACAGCCTCCATGCCTCTTGGAGTGTTTGGACTCTCTCAATTTCCCCTTTCAGCTTCTTTTTTTACTAATTTCCTCATCTTTGGGAAATTTCCTTTTTGAAAATGTTTGTCTTCTGAAACTTGTCACATCCAGTGCTTCCATTTGCCAAACAAGGAAATTTCTATGACCGTACTGCAGCTTGGAGTTCAAGACCATCCTTAGTAAAGGTCACACTTGCTCAAAAGCCAGTTGTATCCAACTCTAGGGTTTAGTGCTCATCTTTGTTTATAGCCAAAGAGCCAGCATTGTCTGCGTCTGCAGATGTTTCTGTGGACATGTGGCAGGCATGATTAAACACCGGAGTGCACAGAACGCTGTTTACCTTCCCACTGAACTGGTACCTATTTCTTCTTCTTCTTCTGCCATATCTGAATCTGAATATTGGCGATCATCATGGTGATCAGCCATGAAGACTGTGCTGAGAATATAATGCAGTGACCTTTCATCTGCCTTCCACATCGCAGTGTGACCCCGTGTATCACTGATCCAGTTCCAAGAGTCACTTTCTGGTCCTGAGCCCTTTTGACATACAGAGTCTTCATCAGCCCCAGGCCAGTATTGATGAAACTGCTCCCCTCCATCATGATGGATTCAAGTGGGATTTAATCCACTTGGGGACCATCACCCTTCCCTGTGGACTTTGGCACTCAAGGCTGTTAGTCCTCAGGTTTGTATTGTTAGTTAACCGCCACCTGACACTTGGCCTTGAGTAGGGTCTACTCTTTTACCATAGCAGAATAGCCTGGCCAGACTTGCTGTACCTATTTATCCACTTGCAATTTCTTGCTTTTGAACTGCTACGTTGGCAGGAACTGCCGACCTTCTAGTCACTGAGTTCAGCATCTTAACCACTAAGCCACTGCAGCCCCTAAAACCATCCTTACCATAAGACCAAGTAAAACAACTATCCCAGATGGTTGTTTTGGGAGCAGCAGTGGTAGCTTCTTCTAGGAAGCAGCTCTCCACGTTGTATATTTCTGTATTTATTTCTATCCCTCTTATTCTCAAAAATACCCAAAGGGGGCATGCACAATGCTCAATCCAGCCACTCCACTGGATTCTCACAACAAGCCAAAGAAGTAGCTCAGGCTGAGTGTATCTCATCCAGTGAATTTCATGGCTGAGTAGGGATTTGAACCTGTTTTATACCCTTGTTTGATATTCTCATCACTGAACCAAAGCAGGGGGCCACACATGGGCTGCTGTGCATCCTCTAAGGAAACAACTACACAGACATTTGGCCCATTGTTTGGTCCACTGATCAGATGGCATAATTGCCAGAGTGAACCAACCCATCCCTAGACCATTCCTACCTTCATTTTTCTGGCTCCTTGTCTACTTTTTATTTATTTTTTATGTGCAGGTAGGATGGCTCCATTTTGATTCATTTCCAGCATGTATAATCACTAGGATTGACTCAAAGGAGGCCACGTGCATTCATTACAAAGCTGTTTTCAATTTCCTCATGCCATCAGTGGTTTAAACAAACAGCTTAACCACTTAATCATATTGGGGAATTTGGCAAATTGAAAACTCCTCTTTTATGTTCCTCCATGGAGCAGATGGAGGAAACAAAGGGTTTTTTTAAATGCCATTTTTCTTTCTAGAGGGAAAAAATGAAAGTTTCCATTTTGGAGCAGGAGAAGACATAAAGGTGCAAGGAGCAGATTTTCCACCTTTTTGATATTTTGCGTAAAGGAGGTGAACCAAATAGGGATGTTTAAGGTGCATATGCCATGTGGATGCAAAGATCACACCACATGGCATACCAGATCACTATCTGACCTTAAGTGACCTTAGTTAGCCTGCACCAGCCTTCTTTAAAATGCACTGTGTATCTGAGCCCTAAATTAGTTTGATGCCCTTGGATGGGGGAAGAGGATGCAATCCTATGCCAATGGGCTGGTGTAAGATCGGCTACTGGTCCAGCTGGCTTCTCTCCATGGAATATAACAGGATGCCAACTTTGTGTTTGCTTCAAACAACAAAATATCTTGGTGTCAGTGTGTGTGGCCAAAACATGCATCAGGACCATGGCATAAAGGGGGAAAGGTTAAACCACTCTGCCAGCTTGTAGTGGGAGGATGAGGCTGTTATTAAGGTCCTGTTCAGATGCTAGACACTAAAGAAGTCTGTCATTGGGTGTGATATGAAGCAGAATCAACCATTTCCAAAAGGATTAATTGAATGCCACCCTTGTCCTTCTCTCTTGCTGGGCATATGAACACCAGTGGCAAACCCAGCCATTTCCGCTGGGATTGGTAATTAGGTCTGCCTTGCTCGGAGGAGATTAATTTCTCCACCAAACAAACAATTATAGCCCAAGACCTGTAATCTATGGGCAAAATGAGTTCATGGATAGATTTCAATTAGAGAAAGCAAGCTCGACTGACTTAGCCATGTACAAGGAAAAGAAGGGGGGAAGATAACAAAACAGGATTACTAAATTAATCTTACCATCGCAGAGACATCACAAAAGATTCTCAATTTGCTCTCCTCCCTGGGGTAAGGGAGAAGGCAGGAACAACGGTGTGAATCGATTCTATCATTTTGTCGTAACAAAGTGAAATGGGGGGGGGGGGGTATTCAGGATGTTTCACTGCGGCTTCTCTGTTGTGCAGTTCTTCCTCCATTTGAGTTTCTAGCCAGGCTGATCCCAAAGTTTCAGATGAGTTGCACTATAATATGGTATGTTTTATATATTGTAAGCCACCCTGAATGGCCCTTGCATCAAAAGGGCAAGGTAGGTAAGTGTAAAGGTTTCCCTTGCTCAAAAGCCAGTCATATCCGACTCTAGGGTTCAGTGCTCATCTCTGTTTCAAAGCCGAAGAGCCAGCGCTGTCTGCTTCTGCAGACATTTCTGTGGTCATGTGGCAGGCATAACTCGACACGGGAGTGCAAGGAACGCTGTTACCTTCCCACTGAAGTGGTTCCTATTTATCTACTTGCAATTTCTTGCTTTCGAACTTCTAGGTTTTCAGGAGCTGGGACAAATACAGGAGCTCATTCCATCCTGCAGTACTCGGGACTCGAACTGCTGATCTTCTGCCTCCCAGTCAGCATCTTAGCCACTTGAGGTAGAAATGTAAAGAAATAAAAGCAAAACGCAAAGCAATCACACTTCTATACCGCCCCCTAGCGCTTAGTGCACTCTTTGGGTGGTTCACAAGTTAATTAGCATTTCATCCCCAACATGCTGGGTACTCATTTTACTGACTTCTGGAAGGATGGAAGACTGAGTCCACCTAAATCCTAGTCAGGATTGAATCACAACCTTTTGGTTGTAGTTCAACAGTTTAACCATTGCACCACGAGGGCAGTGGTTTAAACAAATAAAATAATAAAAAAATCACAGAGGGGAAAAGTTACTTTCTGGATGACTGATCAGGGAGTTCTAGGAATTGTAATAAAACAAAAGCCACCTTCCTTATCTCCACATTTGTAACTCACATTTGTACACATCTGGTTTTATATTAAAAAGATGTTGGGTTGTATTCTAAGAAAGTCATACTTGGAGTATGATTTGAACATGGAGGACTCCTGGTGGGCCACATTCAATTAAGAAAACTTTGGATCATCATGAATGAGTTTGTCTCATTGGTTTCTATAGGTCCGTGATGGCGAACCTTGGCACTCCAGATGTTCTTGGACTTCAATTCCAAATGGGTTTGCTGCAAATCATCTGGCCGGCAAAGGAAGAAACTTCGCAGTAAACCCATTCATGTGGATTCACAGGGACTTCTGGGAATTGAAGTCCAAGAACATCTGGAGTGCCAAGGTTCACCATCACAGACTTATAGAAACCAATGATGGCTATAGGTCTTCTATGACTAAGTCTTGATCCAACTCCTAATGTTTAAACAGACCCCAATCTGTATCAGAAGAGACCTGAACATACCTTGGAAACCATGAGCTTGTGTATGGATTATTCTGTGGTCTTTTGTATTGTTGTCTATATTTTAAAAACTTGATGGCTTTTCTTTTAGTTCAGATGCTGGGAAAAGTCTGAGGTCACATCTAATTCTTTTCCAGAGCCTCGTCTTTTAACCTTCCTGTCAAAAGAAGTGGGAAAGCAGCAGCACCGGAGGTTTCAATGCATATTTCATGGGCCCACTGCTAGAAATGGCATATTTCAATGTATTCACCGCTCAGTCACAAGAAATGGTGAGCCATTAGAAGTATCCAGGTCATCTCCGAGATCGCTCTATTGTTAGCGAGACAACAAAACAGCAGACACAAACAAACATGAAACCACCTATAATGAGTTAGTTTTTCAGGGAATAATTTGAAGAAGGGCAAAACGTGGAGTCCTTTATAATAATTTATCTGTTTTGTGGACTTTCTTCTTCACCCCACCAAATTAATTTGTTTTAGATTACAACTCACAGAATACCAACATGGAGAGTTTGGAATTCAAAAAATGAACTATTTCCAAATAACTATGCTAAAAAAAGACTTGTGCAGCAGGGACGATGATTCTCATTAACCCTTTGCTTTTGGCTGCTTCTTCAAGGCAAGAGGGAAAGGAGACAGGTGGTGTGGGTTGATAGAAGCCAAGGGGAAGTAACCAAGAGCTGACAAGTCATTCCCTAGTCAGGACTGAAAAGTGTGGTTGGTAAGAAGCAAGGTAAAGGTAAAAGTCCCCCTTGCCTGAAAGCCAGTCGTATCCAACTCTAGGGTTCGGTGCTCACCTCCATTTATAGCCAAAGAGCCAGTGCTGACTGCATCTGCTTCTGTGGATATGAGACAGGCATGACTAGACACTGGAGTGCATGGAATGTTGTTACCTTCCCAACAAAGTGGTCCCTATTTATCTACTTGCAATTTCTTGCTTTCAAATAGCTAGACTGGCAGGATTGGGGACAGAGACGGGAGCTCACTCCATTGTGCAGTACTCAGGTCTTGAACTGCTGACCTGCTGACCTTCCAGTCATCAAGTTCAGCATCTTAACCACTGAGCCATTGCAGTCCCTTGGTAAGAAACAAAGGACAAGCCAAATCAAGGAGCAAATAAAGGTAGTAAGGTTACAACTAGAACTCATGGACGTGTTTTTCAAACAAGATACAGATGGAATGGAGTATTTTGTTATGCTCCTTTTCATCCAGATGTGCTGTAATTCACAAATTCTCTTAGCCTAGCTTTAAAAGTATCTCAACATATTGACACATGCTTTCCAAAAGAAGACACCTGCGTTGAAACATGGTGCTAGAGAAGAGATTTACAGATACCTTGGATTGCCAGAAAGAGGAATAAGTAGGACATTGAGCAAAACAAGCCTGAACTGTCTCTGGAGGAAGCTGAGACTGTCATATTTTGGGCACATCATGAATAGGCAAGATTCCCTGGAAAAGACAATAATGTTGGGAAAGGGTGAAGGCAGTAGGAAAAAAGGGAGATCAAATGTGAGATGGATTGACTCCCTAAAGGAGGTTTGAGTTTGGAAGAGCTAAGATGTGCTGCTGAGGACAGGACATTTTTGAGATATCTCATTCATATGGTTACCATAGGCAGAGATGACTTGAAGGCATGTAACAACAAGATGTAATGCCATATGAGATATCTGCACCTGTGAGGTGGACCCATTCACATGTGTCGACTCTTGAGCATTCTTGGCCATCCGGTGACCATGCATGTTCACTGTAATAGAGATATTTTGGGCTTCCTTCACTTTGCAGCCTTCCAGCATTGCTGAGGCATTGATGCTTTGTTGTTGTTGTTGTTATTGTTGTTGTTGTCGTCGTCATCGCCGCCGCCGCTGCCGTTGTCATCATCATCATCATCATCGTTGTTGTTGTTGTTGTTTAGTCACACAGTCAAGTCTGACCATTTGCGACCCCATGGACCACTGCACGCCAGGCTCCTCTGTCTTCTGCCATCCTCCATAGTCTGCCCAGATCTGCACCAACCATGTCAATGATACCATCTAGCCATCGCATCCTCTGCCATCCCCTTCTCCTTTTGATCTTTCCTAGCATCAAGGCCTTCTCCAATGAGTCCTCTCTTCTCATTTGGTAGCCAAAGTACTTGAGCTTCAACTTCAGTATTTATCCTTCCAATGAGCAGTCAGGGTTGATTTCCTTCAGGATTGACTGATTTGATCTCCTTGCAGTCCAGGGGACTCCCAAGAGTGTCCTCCAACACCACAGTTCAAAGGTGTCTATTCTTCTCCACTCAGCCTTCTATTTGGTCCAGCTCTCACAGCTCTCACTACTGGGAATACCATTGCTTTGACTATGCGGGTTTTTGTTGGCCGGGTGACGTCTCTACTTTTTATTATGCTGCCTAGGTTTCTCATAGTTCGATCCTCCACCACTCACAAAAAAGCCCCAGATCATTTTCTTTGAGTATAGAGAGCAGCATGAAGAAGATGTACTAATTTAAGACTTGGGTGGAGTCTAAACCACTGTGTAGAAAAATGAAAACAGATGGCAGAGATTTTTGCTTCTTTGTTTTGAAAGAGTTGATGTTTGTTTCATGGTCACCTCTGGACAGACAAGCAAAAATCAGGATTTTGCTAATAAAACAAAGTTCAGCTAGACAAACACAGCTAAGTGGAAGCCAAATGAAACATCCCAATGACACAGTGATCTGATCCATATTTCAGCAAGGGAGAGAGAGAGGAGGAGGAAACTTGCCAGCACTTGACATTAGAGTCTTACTTTGATCGAAAGGAATTGAACGAACTTGCCTCAGCTGTGACATTAAAGGGCCTTGGTCCAGAAAGGAATTGTAGGAAAGGATTCCCCCCAACCCACCCCTTTGGTAAAATTTGCAAAGTTCAGCCAAATGTTTTTTAAAAAGCTCCAACCAAGTCAGATGAGAATTTACATACATATGTAACAGAATCTAACAAGAGAGGAGCTGTTAAAAGTTATAGTTCAAGTGGCTCTCTTTGTTTTTAACTGGGTACAAAATTTGGACTGGCACCAAAGAATTTGGGTGATGAATAAGCTATTGACACCATTGGAGCCAAAAATTTTGGAGAGAAGAGTTTCTATTACTGGAGAAGCAGTGAACAGCCCTCTTCATTGTCTTGTAGTAGATCAAGCTTCACCATAGGACTTTTGTGTATTATTTATTTATCTAGTTTAATTTATATATCACCCTTCTGGCCATAAGACTGCACATCTTATTGTGTTTTGCCTTCAAAATGGTGCTATCTCCTACACCCCACCTTGCTTCTCTTGAAGATGCATTGTTCACAGGAGAATAAAGGGACATGCCCAGCCCACCACTGCCCAGACAAAATAAAATATACCCAGTTACCCTACAGCATTCTGAGATGGGTATCTAGAAGCTAAGACACAACCAATTTCATAGATGCTGTTATTGGAATAAGGTGTTTGTTCACTGCATTGCAAAAAAGAAATATTGTCTCCTACTTGGTCTAATCCATGTGCCCTTTACTAACTCAAGTGTGCTGAATCCAAATCTGAAGTCCGTTTCTGCCTAGGACATCAGGATTTTAAGTTAGGAAATCTCACCCTCTTGGTTAGGTTCTTGCATTGATCATGCAGGGTATAATTGCCACAAATGTAGCAAAAATTGTCTGGTTTATTAACACAGCTGTGCCTACTCATCTCTAGTGAAAAACAGACTCACTATTGCCTAGCTGGACTATCCAATAAGATGGTTTTCCACTAGAGACAAGCCCTTGGTCCATCTCGCCTTATATACCTATTTCTGACGTCAGTTTACAAACTTGCCCAGACTTGCCTGGCTGCTGCTGGAACATGCATGCCACCAGGGGACGTGATTCAGCAGGCATACTAGTAGTGGCAGCAGGCATAGCAGTACCTGCAACTGTTGTACTGTTCCCATGTAAAAATACATTACCCAATTACCAACCATTTCAACAGCTATAGCACGCCTTAAAATTGGTATGTGAAAGGCAAATTTTGAGTTCAGATTTGGAATCAGCACACTTGATACCATGTAAATCACATGTGTTATATCCAGTAGGAAAGTCGTTGTTGTGCAGTGTAACAAAACATCTAGCAATATGCCAGATCTCAATATGCCAGGCTGGAGCATAATGAAAACATTGCCTGGTTTCTCCCAAAATGAAGTCCAAAGATCTTACAATGCATGGGCCTTCAGATTACCATCACCAGTAGCAGATGATGGGGCCAGGTATAGACAAGTCAAGTTTCCACATTGGACCACCATAGCTGCCACTATACCGCCCAGCATCCATCTCCCCTCTGGTTGAAAGAATTTGTGCATTCCTTCCACTATGAAGTGTGTGTTTCTTTTTACAATTTTTTTCCCAAAAGAAGTAAAGTTAGTTATTTGTGTATTTCACTGAGCATGTGCAACTTTCAACAATTGGGGGGGGGGGGGTGTTCCATTACTAACATTTTGAAATGTTGAAATATTTGAGATAGTAGCCATGTTAGTCTGTGTTTCAAGCATATCAGAGAGAAAACAAATCAAAACAAAATTACAAAATGTGGTGCATTGAAGACTTAACTGCTGTATTTTAATGTAGGTTGCCCAGGCCACTGATTGGACAGCTACCTTTCCCAATGGGTTTGTCGGGCTTTGCAAACAATCCCGAGACCATCCTGGCTCAACCGAAAAGGAAATTGGGCACGGGCAGATTAGTAATAGGGAGCAATTGTGAATGCAAGCTAATAAATATAGACCACCCGAGGACTCGGGACTGGCTTTTACCATCATACATCAGTCCACGTGCCTTCCTTGAGTTCAGCTCCTCGACTCCCACAAACCATTACAACATATGGTGACCCCGACGTGATTACTCGGGAGTAACAGAACAGTTCTGATTGGAAAGCATCTCCAATCGGAACTCAGTACTCCCACGGACCATTACAACATTTTAATGTTAGCTTTCATGGAATAGATTAAATTCGATGAAGAGGGCACCCAACTTGGCTCAAGCAGGACTTCAATTTGAGGACATCTTTCTCCAACCACCAGGCAGTACTGTTAATTTTGTTGTAGCTGGCTTGCACAGTGTGAAGATGTAAAGGTAAAGGTCACTCTTGCTCCAAAACCAGTCATATCTGACTCTAGGGTTCAGTGCTCACCTCCATTTACAGCCAAAGAGCCAGTGCTGTCTGCATCTGAAGATGTTTCCATGGATGTGTGGCAGGCACAGAACGCTGCTTACCTTCCCACCGAAGAGGTCCCTATTTATCTACTCACAATTTCTTGCTTTTAAACTGCTAGGTTGGCAGGAGCTGAAGCAGACACAGCTCAATCCATCATACAGTACTTGAGTCTTGAACTGCTGACCTGCCAACCTTCTAGGCATCAAGTTCAGCGTCTCAACCACTAAGCCACCACTGTCCCACACAGTGTGAAGAAGACTAAATTTTATCCCAACTTCCACGATGTGGGTGTTACTATTCTCTTGTGATCCTCTATCCCTAACCAAAAAGAGAACTTTTGCACATCAATATAGGGTTATTGGGGGTGGGGAATGCTGAATGACAGATAACCATTGTCTAATGAGACCGCAACAGATATTCCAATCAATTAATAACTGCAGATTTGAGCCTGCAACCACATTTCGAAAACTTTTAAAATGAGGGACATGCCCAGCACATCCAGCCATGATTTTGGGAACTTTCATGAGTTTCTCCTGCAGCATCCACAGCTAGCCTGATGGAGTCCCTTATATGGTTGAAAGTTACCTTACTTTTTTAAATGGTCTAATAAAGGTATTGCTTACCTTGGTCTTTGGATGGTGGGTATCACTATGGTTGATTTTTTTTCATGAGAAAGGGCCATATATGTTTTTCTCAATCCTGTTCCTTAAGATGTCTGAGTAGGACTCAATGGTTTAAAAAATGAAGGCTCAACTTTGAATTATTGTGAGATGCTCTTTTAATGCAGCATTTGTCTGTGCAACAGAAGAAACCTCATGGCGCAGAAACTCATTATGGCCTCCAAAAGCCTTGAGGCTCCTTTTTCTAGGATAAATGTTGTGTTCTCTTCTTTTTCAGCTAGTTAAAACCATTCTCCCATTCTTTGTATTGTAAATTCTGCTAAAGGGTATTTGTCACTACCCCATAACTGCCTCATGAAACCATTGGTTGATTCTGTTTAACAGAGTCGAAGATTGCAATATGCTCCCAAGGCACCTCTCAGTACTCTTGAGGTCTGTAAACTGTTTTACTTCATCAGGTCACTCTGATTGCCAACTGTATTACTAAAGAGAAGGAAAGGAAAAGTTGAGGGGAAATGGTGTCCAAATGAATAAACAGACAAGATAGCAGAAGGTACACTATTTACATTTCAGCAACAGAAGAATTTCATCAGCACATAAATGGGTTCTCATAGTGACCAACCTTTTCTTTATCATCCTTTTATTTTTGTTTTTGTTTTTGTTTCTGTCTTTATTAAAAGGTTGCTGATCTTCAGGTAAGCTGTTGCAGTACAATGTAGAACAATGAGGCAGAAACAATCTACTTTAGCAAGTGAAAGGAAAAGAAGAGAAGGAGTGGAGGAGAAACAGATGCATCTTTTAAAAATATGTATCGAGTAGACACAAACTATCTCTATTTAACATTCTGGAATATATTGTTAAAGGTCGCAGTTGGTGGCACCGCTCAAGGCAGGAAGAACAGTGTGAGCTTGAAGGAAAATGCCTGGATGGTGACCAGTAAACAAGCAGGTTGGAGTGTTGCATGGAAAGAGTTCAGGGGCCTTATGCAGCCCATGGGTCACTGGTTGGGGACGCATAGTCAAGCAGACATCACATGTTGAAATTCTTCCTCTTCTTTCATATCCTGATCAAGCCCTGGACTGCCAAAATGAAGCTGCTTTCTTGGCTTTGTCATTGGCCAAACTTAAGTCTTCATCGGTACCTGTTTCTGGTAGTAATCGACAGGCTGGCAAATGAGCCAGATTCTGTGTCTCTCCACACTCACACAGTGTGTTGTTGTTAGAGTTGCCATAATTCTCTCTAACAAAACCGGGACAGAAGTACAAAATAGCCTTTTTAAAAAACAAACATAATATAATGATAGCTATTTTTCCAACCTTGAATCCGGGACAATTCCGGTTTTCTGGGACATATGGCAACCCTAGTTGTTGTCCACCAGTAGCCCTCACTTGAGCATGTTGGTTTTATATTTAGGCACTCCAACCCTCAGTCTATTCCGGGTCCTCCAAGTGACATAGGGGAGGTTGAGTTCCTCAGCCATATCCTCCTTTACTGTTGTTTCTTGTTCATTGAGCTCCTTCCTCCATCTTCTAATTGGTTTTGCTCTTGTGTACCCTCCTCAATAATTTTGTTCTTGCCATAAAGCTCTGCCTGGATCTGAGCTGGCAGACTTGAAGCACATATCCATTCAGAGGATGTCAAGGATCATTCTCTTTTTTTAGTTCTCTGGGCATCTGCTGCTACTTCTCTCCCTATCTTAGCTGGAGTGATACCAACAAGGGGATATATTTTATAAGTGGCGTAAGTTTGAGGCATCCTATCACAATACGCATACCTGTCGAAATGATGGGCATCTTGCTGAAGCTGAAATAAGAGCCAGTTTCTTATCTGTGTCTCTATCAATGATTATAGCCCCTTCACTTTGTCTGCTCACCCATCTATGTGTAACTGGCTGAATCCCAAAGCCTGCCAGCACATCTGTACACTAATCTAATCCTTTTTTCAGAGTGAAAGGCTACATTCTAGTGAACCAGGCACTTTCAGTACTTTAGCATCACAAGGCTTTGTTAAAAAGCGAAACGATGGTGACCCATAAAGGAAAAGTTGCCAGACAGCTTCAAATGAGTGAAGACCTCATTATTGATACATCAGTGCAGCGCCGACTGTGGATGTTCTAGCAGAAGGAGCAGGTGAAGATGACCCATTAACTGCTGCTACCTTTTCCCCTGATCGCCTCATCCTCTCTTGCCAATTGTGGAGAAGCACATGAGAGGTTTTTCTTGGACAGAGTTCTATACTTAGCAGCACACCATCAGTCCGTGAATGCATTCAGGGCAAATGAAGACAGTAAAGGGTTCATTGGGTTTTCATTTGCTTTGCTTTTTAACAAAAGTGTTCCAGTTTTTATTTCACCCTTGCTTGTAGACATTTCATTTCTATCAGCCTCAGCCCAAGCAATAGTTTCAACTAGAACAAATCCATTGCTTCAATGGGAATTCATAAAGCCAACATTTATGTACACTCCATTGTTTATTGTGTGAGGGCCCCCCCCCTCCTGAAATCATCAACACCCCACTTGGGGCTGACAGTGGCAAAGTCCTCAGACAACAATCCCATGGATTCTAGCTTGCTTTGCACCTCAAAGCAGCATTTTATTGAAAGAATAATAAAGGTTTCATCCATCCCTCCTTCTGTCCTCAGAGGATGGAGTTTCTGACACTAACAGTTTCTGAGTTTCTAAATATAGTCCCTTTAGCTAGGGGCCCCAGATGACTTTACTGATGCCCTGAAACTCTTGGCTCTGGGAATTGAGAAGGATGTACGAGGCCCGCTCCTTGATGTAGTCATTTTAGAAAGATAAATGAGAGGGTCTGTCTGGCCAGATTATCCAGCCATGGCAATAGAGTAGACCATACTGCCAGTGATGCAACACTGAGTATCAGGCAGCAGGTAAATAACCTGACAACCCTGCGGCTGCAGCGGCTCTTCAACTCTGGCTGTGAGTGGAGCCCAGGGTTGGCAGTGGAATTATCTGCTGCCCGCAGCCACAGTGGCTCTTCAACCCCAGCCGTGGGGTTATGTCTTCAATGAAAATACCCAGCCTGTGAGGCTTTGGGCAAGCAGTACAGTCCCAGAGTACTCCTGGAAGATGGGAACTGTGAACCATTTTGGAGTATACTGTTCCTAGAAAACCTTGGAAAGAGTCATGATGAATAAAAAATGACTTTATGGTTGCTGTTGTTGTGCACTGACAAGTCATCTTTGACCCATGGATACCCTATAAATGAGAGCAGTCAAAAAGTCTTGTCCTTAACATCCTGCTCAGCTCCTACAAACCAAGCCTGTTGTTTCCCTCATGGAGTCAATTCTTCCTCTCTTTTATTGCTGCCTTCCACCTTTCCCAGTGGGACTGCAGTGGCTTAGTGGTTAAGATGCTGAACCTGATGACTGGAAGGTCAACAGGTCAGCAGTTCAAGACCCAAGTACTGCAGGATGGAGTGAGCTCCCGTCTCTGTCCTGGATCCTGCCAACCAAGCAATTCGAAAGCAAGAAATTGCAAGTAGATAAATAAGTACCACTTCAGTGGGAAAGTAAACAGCGTTCCTTGCACTCCGGTGTCTAGTCATGCCTGCCACATGTCCACAGAAATGTCTGCAGCTCTTTGGCTATAAATAGAGATGAGCACTGAACCCTAGAGTCGGATATGCCTGGCTTTCGAGCAAGGGTGACCTACCATTCCCAGCATTATTGTCTTTTCCAAAGAGTCTTTCCTTCTTATGATGTGTCCAAAGTAAAACAGCTTCAGCTTCATCATTTCTTCCTCCAGGTTTCCGGCAAAACATTCTTACACTTTATGATATTTTCTAGTTCTTTGTAGCCACCCTTCCTAGTCTCAGTCTTCTTCTGATTTCTTGGCAGCAGTCTCCATTTACATTCTAATGTAGAAGTGTTGCACTTGGTGGATAAAGAACAAGAACTGTTTAAGACCATTAAGCAATGAAAACTCCAATACCTTTGGCATATCATGAGAAACGACATAAAATATAGAATATTCCAACTTGCTATTCAAGGGAAGATCCCTGGGAAGAAAGGCCCTGGACGTAGACAGACGTCATGGCTGAAGAACCTGAGAGATTGGTGTGGCATGTTCTCAGAAGAACTGTTCTGAGGAGTTAAGACCAGAAAGACTATCGCCATGATGATAGCCAATATCCGGAACAGATGCGGCACCCGAAGAAGAAGTCTCCAATTGGATTAATGATTGAACCAAAGCATACAAAATCTCAACTTAATGGATACTATTATTATTACTATTGTTGTTAACATTATTATTAAATAATGTGACAGCCATACTGAGAGCATCTTTCCCACAAAAATCCTCTTGTCAATGAGGGAACATTTAAAAGACCCAACCTTCTAGGTCTCAGCCAACCTTCTAGATCTCAGTTATAGACCGAGCAAATCCATTACTCTTTGTGGTGGATCAAGCGTTTAATATATGGACACAGTCAATAATTTGGTCTGTTACCCACCCTTTTCTTTGTCCCTGCCATGTTTATAAAGGAATCCCCACTAGGCACAGTAATACATCCTGCTCTATTTGCCTACTGGGCAAGTTCTCTCTTTTCATTCAGTGGTCATGTTGAGTTTGTATCTGTTTCAAAGATCAGATAATTACAAAATGTTCCCCAAGAACAGTTTTACAAGAAAAATAGCAAAAGCCTTGATTTTCATTTTTATTTAAAAAAAATGCTGGGGCTGAGGAGGGAAGAATTCAACAGGGAGTAAAGCATGACAGAGTAGAATTAGGCAGAATAAATTCACACATCTGATACCAGAGACCTTGAAGGAAACAGCTGTTCCATAACAGATTAGTCACTTAGCGTAAATTGTGTTCTGGGGGCCACTTTCCCTGCCTTGGTTTTGCCGCCAGCATTCTGGTCCTATTACTCTCTCACCAGAATTGCTGTGAGGAAATCAGAGCACGGAAAGGGAACTATTCCTTCACAAATGCAGCACCGAATCAAACTCCAGAGTGCATAAAACTGCTGCATCAGAGGCTGGAGAAGACAAAGGGCATATTTTCTTTAAAAATGTGGAATTAGGGCACAATCTGCATGGATCTATGAGCACATATGCATATGTTTATATGTCTGAATGAGTGTGCCTGGGCAGACTCTGGCAGACACATGAGTACAGAAGGCTGACAATGAATTGTAGAACTATTTAGATTTTTGCTCTGACGTTAATTAATTTCCCATTTCCATCTCTCCTCTTTAATAGTGGTCAACAGCATTCACAAGGATGAACCCTATTCATCTCATGATAAAACTATGCCTTAATGTTTGTAGCTGACTGTCTTCCTTTAGATAAAGATAACGGTCTCCCTTGCTCACAAGCCAGTCATATCCAACTCTAGGGTGTGGTGCTCACCTCTGTTTACAGCCAAAGAGACAGCACTGTCTGAGTCAGCAGATATTTCTATGATCATGTGACAGGCATAACTAGATGCATGAAATGCTGTTACCTTTCCCACCGAAGCAGTACCTATTAATCTACTTGCAATTTCTTTTGCACATCCTGAACACTGCATGACAAAATCTCTCTAAATACTTGGAAAAGTAACTTTTGAGTAACTACCTGTTACTTGCTTGGCCTAAGTAACTTAAGTGTTAATCAGTGTAGCTAAAAAGGAAGTTTGAATACTAGTTACATCACTCATTACCCCCAATCTCATTGTTCTGTGCAGGACAATGACAATAAAGATTTATCTACCTAAAAGTAACTGGTTATAAGTAACTGCACTTCTTAGATACTCTGTGAAATCATCTGTGATGTGAGTAGCTTCATAGGAGACACTGAGTCAAAAGACATGGGCATTGCCAAGGATCTTTGCCGAGGCGAAAAAGGCGGCCATACAAATCTGAGAATAAATAAATAATAAATAAATAAATCTTGCCCACCCTTTGTCCAGCTATTAATGTCACAGATGATACTACAGCAAAAACAATATTGCATAATAAGTGATGAATTTGAAAGGCGTTTTAAACTGATTTTTCTCCTCTACAATTCTTGCTACAACACCTTAGCAGCTTCAGGAAAAGTGTTCTCTCCCAGTCTGAAATAGATGAATTAATCAGGTACAATCACCCTGGTTTGAAACTTTTCAAAGCAAAACAAGACTCCATTTAGGGTCATTTGTCTGCCGAGAAAATGACTTCTTGGGTTAATTTTCTAAAGCATCAGGCATAAAGATCAGGTCTCTCTTCTGAAATTCATGAATGCCTTCCTTTTGCTGGAAAACATCACAGTGTTGCTGGCTTTTTTTTAAAAAAAAAAAAAGTGAGCCGATATGTTCTAATGCCAAGTGGCGCTTTCGTAATGAAATCAGATGATTGCACTAATGGCATGACCAGAGATGCTAAGTTCACGAGGTACAACTTGTAATGAGGCTCCTAGATCGATCGTGTCTCTCTTTGCCTCCTCTCACTGAGCATGCTGAGCTATAATATGGTCCAAAAATTATTAAAGGCTGTGAGAGATTATGGGAAAGATTAACCCTGGAAGTCCCAGAACTGTCTTCCCTAGAGTCCAATGTTTTATTTTGCTAGATGGGCAGCATACATTTGTGGCAGTGGGATACATCCTGGCCACTCTTTTTTAGCACTTATAATGCTGAGTTTTATGTTTTACAGCCAAGAAACACATTGTAAGGATGGCTTCAAATATATAGTAAGCATTCAGGCCAAAAGGTTATTTCTCCAGTTTCAGTTTGAGGCTAAATTGAAGAATAAATCAAGCTTATTCTCCTCCTCATTCCTCCATATTCACCTTCTCATCCCCAAATCCTTCCCTGGAGAGAATAGTAGATGTATTATATTGAACAATGAAGGAGATTACATCCCTAAGAACAGAAGCTGGAGAGTTTATGCAGGGGATAAAAGCAGGGATGTGGAAGAGATTGAAGTCCAAAAAGATATTGACAGGCTTGAACTCTGGGCTGAAAATAACAGAACGAAATTTGACAGGGAAAAGTGCAAAGTTTTACACCTAGGGTAAAAACCCAGATGTGCAGTTACAAGATTTGGGGGGGGGGGGGGGGGGTATTTGGCATAGTAATATTACAAGTGAGAAGGATCTTGGAATTGTTGCAAATCACAGGCGAAATATGAGTCAACACTGTTTTAGGCTGCATTATAATATAATTTCGTGTCAGAAATTATTCTGCATTGAAAGGATTTTTGCGGAAGAAACTCCGCCCAGGGAATGCTCAAATGAGGCTCCTTTCATGTCCCCAAGAGCTGGGACAGAGACAGGTGCTCAATCCATCATGCAGTACCCAGGTCTCAAACTGCCAGCCTTCCAGTTAATAAGCCAAGCTTCTTAACCACCGCTGCATTAACAGAAGTATAGGCTCCAAAATCCATGAGGTACTAGACCCCCCCCCCCTCTATTTATCCCTAGTTAGACCACATCTAGAGTACAGTGTCCAATCTGGGCACCACACTTTAAGAAAGATGCAAACAAATTAGAACAGATACAGAGAAGGGCAACAAGGGTGATGAAATTCCACACATTCAAACAGGCTTGAGAAATCAAGTCCATTTGCATGTGGGTTTTAGCCATTTGGATATCACATCACCCACTGGCTAGGCAAACCATGACCTCTGCCCTCTGCTTTCACCTGGCCCAAGGGATCCTATGGAGGACACTTTGGTGAGTTTTAGTCCCCACCTAACATCATTGACAGAGATGGGCAACACTGACTAGTTAGACCACGCAAGCCTTCGCGCCTTGTGAAGGTTCTCACCTAGTGGGTTTTATAAGTCAACCTCCAGGCCCAGTTGCTATCATTTAGGAAAGAGCTGAAGACGTGGTTGGCAAAATGGGTCTGGGGACTGGGATTGTCAACAAGTTCCCCTTTCTGGCTTGACTGAGGCTCCCCCCTCTCCTGTAACTAATTTTAATGTTAATGTTATGCTGATTTTATATTTGTTTTAGGTAGCAAAATGGCATGGCGGTGGGCAATATATTGCCAAATGTTCTTAAGGGTTTTAAATTGTTTTTATATTGGTGCTCGCTGGCCTATGTACACCGCCCAGAGTCCACCGGATTAGGGCGGTATATAAATCTATTAAATAAAATAAATAAATAAAATAAAACCTAATTAGTAGCTACTGATAGCCCTTGTTGTTGTTATGTTGTCATTTTAAAAATCTCCACTTGGATTTTTGGGTATATGGCTGTTTTAATGCATGTCAGAAAAATCCAAGTGGATACTTATTAGCTACTGTACTAGTAAAAAGCCACTACAAGTTACAACTTTGCCTTCTCCAGATTTAACTATGCAACAGGATTTTGCCTATAGGGTGCCAGTTCTCTCGTTTAGCTCCTTCAGATTTAGCCCTGCAATAGTCCATATAATAATTTTATTAGTGATCTCCAAATATTATGAAATCCATTGATCTCTCTCTTTTTATTAATCAAGCGAACCGACTCTACTTCCTCTGTCCAAACATCATTGGGACATTGCCAATGCATATATACATAATGATTACATAAATGATTGCTTCCATTAACTGATTTTTAATTACCTCTTTATTGCTAGCAGGAGACAATAGCTCTGGTACTGACTGCATGTTATCCACGTAATGGATCTCATTTCAGTGTGGTTTCCAAAATATCAATTCCAATGTTGTTTTTGACTTGCTTCCCTCTGTACATGTTTTGGATGTTTAGCTGAGAGCGTTAGTGCTAGTAGGATTGTGGTGGCACAAGATGCTGAACTTGAAGACTGGAAGGTTGACAGGTCAGCAGTTTGAGACCCAAGTACCGCATTACGGAACGAGCTCCCATCTCTGTCCCAGCTCCTGCCAACCTAGCAGTTCGAAAGTAAGAAATTGCAAGTAGATAAATAGAAATTGCAAGAAATTGCAAGTAGATAAACTTTGGTGGGAAGGAAAACAGTGTTCCATGCATGCCACACGACCACAGAAACGTCTACGACCACAGAAACGTCTGCAGACGCAGACAGCATTGGCTCTTTAGCTGTAAATGTAGATAAGCACCGAATGATAGAGTCGGATACGACTGGCTTTTGAGCAATGTTTTAAAATGTGCAGTCTTGTTTAAATTCTGTTTTTCAATTTGTGCTTTCGAGTGACTCCTCCATCCCCTAGTCAAAAATATGTAAATTTTTCCTCACCACTCACCTGTCACTGTTTTTGAGCCCTTGCCAAATAAACAGATTAATGTTTCTGATGGCTTAAATCAAGGAGCTGAACAAACATCGTCTCGTATAATGCTTTCAAGTGGATTCACTCTGATTGGCTAATGAAATCTACTGATTCTGTCCCCATGGTAACAAAACAAAAAAAAAGGTCTTGTACCAGGCAGATGCTTTTACTGAGAACAAGGAAGAGGCAGGCTGTTCAACGCTGATCCACTGGCAGCATTTTAAAAGCAAGCCGCTCTAACAACACATTCAATATTTACTTACCAAGATTTGGATTTTAAAAAAACCCACCTGATTATCTCACTAGCAAAGCACATTTGACATTTGCACAGACCCGGAACTTGCTACGCTGGAAAAATGTGGAGCAGCTAAATACGACTAGAAATTTCCCATCTCTTCTCCTCCATGTCTGCTTCCACAGATGTCTGAGCACCCCTGCAAGTTTTCCATTCTTCTGTACTTCATTTGGCTACAGCTGGCTAGGAACAGAAACAGAAGTTGTATTCAGATGTCATATGGGTGAAATGATTTAACGCAGAGAAATGGAGAGCATGTCGGTCTAGTTGCATCTTCAAAATGAGGTCCCCTTGCCATTTGTACATGACGGCTATGACCTTCAGCCAGAGAAACTTCTCTGTCCTGAGGTGGGGGTGGTCTCTATGCTTGTTTATCAGAGAGTAAGCAAAACAACAGAAAAGACAACAACATTGGTGGCACCTTAAAGGCTAACTGCTGTATTTTAACGTGAGATTTTGTGGATCAAGTCCACTTCGTCAGACATAAGAGTAAGACTTCATGGCATCTATTTGTACACATCTGTACAGAGGCACACAATGGCTGGCCAACCCAACAGAAAAGCAACATTTTAGCTTTTTACAACTGAAAATAATGGAAAATCCCCAGCTGTTATTCAAACTTGCTATGAAGTCTGCCCCTATTGATTTGCAAATGGTTGCAAACCAAACTTCTTTTGGCAAGCTGATGCACCACATCCAAAGGATAGATGCAAAATAAACATTGTAGCATTACACATTTGCCAGTAAGTTAGCATCTATTGATATTTTTTTGTGATCCAGCATATAACAACCTGCTAGTTGTGGCCTGCAGTGGCTCAAGTGGTTAAGATGCTGAACTTGCTGACTGGAAGGTCAGAGTTTAATTCCCAGGTACTGCTTGACGGAGT
The DNA here is from genome assembly GCA_035047345.1 of Bradypodion ventrale. Classification (NCBI taxonomy): domain Eukaryota; kingdom Metazoa; phylum Chordata; class Lepidosauria; order Squamata; family Chamaeleonidae; genus Bradypodion; species Bradypodion ventrale. The sequence continues at coordinate 315,545,685 of JAWDJE010000004.1, forward strand.
GAGCTCCCGTCTCTGTCCCAGGTCCTGCCAACCTAGCACTTAGAAAGCAAGAAATTGCAATTAGCTAAATAGCAACCACTTCGGTGGCAAGGTAAATGGTGTTCCATGCTCTAAGGTGTTGAGGTATGCCTGCCACATGTCCATGGAAACATCTGTAGATTCAGACAGCGCTGGCTCATTGGCTATAAAGAGTGATGAGCACTGAACTGTGAAGTCAGATAGGACTGGCTTTTGAGCAAGGGAGACCTTTACCTTTACCTAGTTGTGGTACATCAAATTTGATAATGTCCCAGAAACCCTTGGCTAATATTCAAACCACTTAGATGGGTGCCCGGCATTTGCATGTACTGCTGTCTCTCTCTGGATTCTAGTCTTGTAATTCCTCTGCTCCAGAATGGCAACTTTTAAGTCCTGTGCCGAGTGTCCAGCTAGATTAAAGTGGTGTGAAATAGGTTTCTTCGTATTGCCATTCTTGATGTCTGCTTTAAACCCTAATGTTTCTCCTGCTCATGTGTTTCTCCTGCAGTTCTGGAAAACGTGAAGGGGCCTACAGTGCAGCAATATCACCAGTGATGAACTGCAAAAAAATTACTACCCACTCAGTGGGTGTGGCTATCTGTGGGTGTGGCCTCAACCCCACCACCACCACCACCACCACCACCACCACCCAAGAAAAGAAAAAAGAAACCTACCTTGCTTGCTTGCTTTGCAGAGATGAGGAGGAGGAGTCCTAGAGCAGCCAGGTGCTGCTGGCGGGTCAGCCCCTCACCGTCTGGGCACGCTTTCACCAGCGGCGCTGCTGGGAGGTGAGCAGGGTGGGTTGGTGGGCTGGCAACGGCCTCCCTCTCCCAGCGCCACCAGAAACACATTCCATTCACCTCATCCAGGGCCGAAAGCACAAGGGATGTGCGGAGGTGAAAGCGCACCTTCGGCCCTGGGTGAGGTGAATGGGACATGATTCCAGTGGCACTGGGAGGGGGAGGCCAAAAGGTGGGCATGACCGGCAAAGTGGGCGTGGCCTGGAATGTCCACTACCAGTTAGCAAGAACAATTGAGAGCCGGCCACAGTACATCACTGAATATCACCAGTTTTGTATTATTGCACCAAAGTCTTGTGATCAATCTGGCTAGATAGCTCAGTGAGTTAGGTATCTGTCTGAAGAGCCAGAAGCTAGGACAGTGGTGGTGAACCTATGGCACGCATGTCAGAGGGGGCACTCATAGCCCTCTCTGTGAGTATGCAAGCCATCACCCCAGCACAGAGTTCGCCCCGCCCCTCTGCCCAGCAACCCAATGGGAGCGTTTCCTCCTTCCCCTCAGCACAGAGTTCGCCCCGCCCCTCTGCCCAGCAGCCCAATGGGAGTGTTTCCTCCTTCCCCTGAGCACAGAGTTTGCCCTGCCCCTTTGCTCAGCAGCCCAATGGGAGCGCTTCCTCCTTCCCCCAGAACAGAGTATTACCCCGCACCCCGCCCCGTTGGCCTTTTGTGATAAATAAGTGGGTTTTGGGTTGCAGTTTAGGCACTTGGTCTCTAAAAGGTTCGCCATCACTGAGCTAGGAGATTGATTTGCCACTCTCTGTCATCTTGGACAAGTTCCAGGGCACTCCTAAAAGGAGGGAATGGTAAACCACTTCCAAAAACTCTCTACCTATAAAACCCTGAAAAGCTTGTCATGAGTTGGAATTGACTTATTGGCACACAATTATTATTACAGACCACACAAGGCCTTCAAGAAGTAGCTGAAAATTGCCTGCCTGCCTAGGTGAAATTCCCATTCCAAATAAATTTAACAAAGATGGCTACTTCTGCTCTTTGAAGCACTTTAGTGCACTCTGGGCAGTTCACAAGTTAATTAGCATTTTGCCCCCAACATGCTGGGTACTCATTTTACTGGCCACGGAAGAATGGAAGGTTGAGTCAAAATCAAGAGTAAAAAAAGGAAGTTAATTTATATTTCTGAAATAATTGCCTTGGCCATTCATCAAATAACCAATAGGCCTAGGCATCCAGAGGCAGGTATACTCACACACACTCAAGATCATGAAGTCAGTTGATTCAGCATGTATTATTCAAGTCTCTTTAAGATGCAAAATCTGCATGTGATGGAAGCCCCACCATTCCCATTTTGCCGAACATACAGTAATTTAATCACAGCTCTGAGCAATTTATCTGCAACAAGGATGGCTTCTGTTTCTCCATAATGAGTTGATTATATCTCGTCAGAGGAGCCTTAAACCCATCAGATCTCAAATGAATTATGCCAAACATATTATTTTCATAGCAGCTGGAGATGACTAACGAGTGAAACAGAGCTCTCAATTGTCGTATTTCATTGAGAATGATAACATACAGTAGTCGGTTAAAAGGGGGGCATATGACACCAATTCACGCAGGTCACTAATTTCATAAATATCATCTCGGTCATTTATGCAATGGCCCAGGATTGACACAGAGGGAATGAAGGGTGGGGAGAGAAATAGAAAAACCTCACCTCACTAAGAATAAATCTCTTTTCTTCTCCAATTCTCACACTGTTTCTCCTCTCGCAAATGGCAGAGGAAGTGAATAATCTATTTTAAAGCTGCACGACATGAAGGCACAGGTGAGAAGGGACACCATGTTGAATGTTTCTAAAATGAAAATAGTTTCTCACATATAGAAAGTCATGGGGTGGGGGAGAGGCAGACAAGAACCCTTCTTCTTGATATGCCTTCTTTGTATCCATAGAGCTTTACAAATCAATTTTTAATATAGAAGAGTATCTAGACTGGCGAGCCTCAATCTGCACTCAAATATCACTGGAGGCTATTCCTTCAAAGATCAGCATGGCAGTGAATCTACAGGAGACTCCAGCCTGAACTTGATGGGAGCTATCCGAGGTACTGTTTAACATATATACTAATGATCAGCCACTGCTGGAAGTCACTAGGAGCTTTCTTTATGCTGACGACCTGGCAATTGCTGCACAGTGTGCAACCTTTGAGACTGTTGGGGGGGAAAAACCTGACTGAGGCTTTGAATTTAATGGCTATATATTCTAGGGATAACAAACTGAAGCCAAACTGCCTAAAACCTCAGCTCTGTGCTTTTCATTTGAAAATCCATGAAGCATCAAGAAGCCTGCAGGTGACTTGGAATGGCACCAGGCTTGAACATTGCATCACCCCCAAATACCTGGAAGTTACCCTGGATCGAACTCTCACTTTCAAGACCCACTGCCTTAATACCAAACAGAAGGTTTTTGCCATAAACAATATTCTGAGAAAAATAACAGGCACAAGTTGCCCAATCACACACATTAAGAACTTCTGCGCTAGCTTTATGTTACTCTGCAGGAGAGTATGCTAGTCCAGTATGGTGCAGATCAAAGCATTCAGGGCAGGTGGATGCTGCCTTAAATGAAACAGCGAGATTGGTCACCAGATGCCTAAAACCAACCCTGATACAAAAAGTACATTACTTACTGTAGCCCTCCATCAAAATTCCGTCAAGCAAGTGCTGCTCAGAAAGAGTGGGTCAAAGCAAGTTCCTCAGAAACACACTACCAAAGTGGAGACTGAAATCAAGGCACAGCTTCCTCAAAACGTCTGCTCCTCTGAACAATCAGTCTCCACAGACCGCCTTAGATCTATGGAAGGCAAGCAAGGAGCTACCAGATAACTTGACAGAACCACATGACTTTCTACTGCCTGGCCAAGAACAACCATAGCTTGTGTGGAAAGCTTTAACTAGACTGTGTGCAGGGGTAGGAAGATCTAGGACTAATCTGAGAAAGTGGGTTTTCCCTGTAGATGGCAGCTTGTGTGAATGCAGAGAAATACAAATTATCTCCCATATGATACTACTACTACTACTACTACTACTACTACTACTACTACTACTACTACTACTACTATTATTATTATTATTATTATTATTATTATTATTATTATTATTATTATTATTATTATATTTGAACTTATATACCGCTTTCCTTTGTCAATGACAAACTCAAAGCGGTTAACAACATATTCATTTACAATAAATTCCACAGTAATACAATAAATATATCAGTGCAAGAAGTCAAAATATCAACAATCAATATATCAAAAGGGCAAATAAAAATATCAATAACCATATTAACAAAACAGTGTAGCCACAGGGTGTATCAAAAACAATCTAACCAGTCACAGAAAAAGAGACTCAGAAAATCCGGCTGCAAATGAGGCAGCGCAGCTCCAGCATCTTTTGAGCTCCCCACCCAGCGGGGCCAAAGGGAGGGGTGCTGTGCACAGCAGCCTCCCATCCCTTCAATGTGCCCCTCAATGTGCACCGAGGAGGCTTTATGTTGGCAAGAGGAAATGCTATTGATATGGCCTGATATTGGGCAGATGGGATCTAGCCCTTTTAAACTCTATTTTGTTTTTAGATGTGTTAATTTTACCCTTGCATGTTATTATATGTTGGTGGTGCATCTGACACAAATAAAGAAGAAAGAAAAAGTGCCATATCCATTCTGGGTATTGGCAACCAGCATGGTGATAGCTTTCCTGTTCTTAGCTCCTCAGAACAGTTCTTCCGAGGACATGCCACACCAGTCTCTCAGGTTCTTCAGCCATGAAGTCCATCTATGTCCAGGACCTTTCTTCCCAGGTATCTTTCCTTGCAGAGCAAATTGGAGTATTTTATACTTTATGTTTTTCCTCATGATATGCCCAAGGTATTGGAACTTTCTTTGCTTAATGGTCTTAAACAGTTCTTGTTCTTTATCCACCAAGTGCAACACTTCTACATTCATCACATGGGTGGATGATGGGGTTTTTAACCTGTTTTTATATGTTTTTTAATTGTTGTACGCCGCCCTGAGTCGGGTTTTTATCTGAGTGGGCGGCATAAAAATTGAAATAAAATAAATAAATAAATAAAACCCATGATATCCTTAACAGCCATCTGCAGATCCACATTTCAAAAGCTTTAATTTCCTTTTCAGATGCTTTATTCAATATCCAAGCTTTGACTCCATATAGCAACACTGGGAATACATAACATCTTACTATTTGGATCTTTGGAGCAAGAGTTAGCTCTCTACTGCACAACAAATGTTGCATTTTTATGAAGGTTTTTTTTTTTTTTTGCTTTTTGTAGGATGATTAGACCTTTAAAAAGGAGTACCTGTTGTGTCCAAAGCCTAATTCTAATTCAAAAGACAAACAGCGCCAAAGCTAAAGAACAGACACGCACCATTTCTAAAGGTGCGAAATTCAAATGCATGTCAAAGCGGGAAATGTTGAACTTGTTTGTCCTCCGGAAGCCCACCTAAATGTATCTTGTTTTGTAATGGTCAAATCACTGTATATATAGAGGCCACCCCTGTACATAGTCCCCAGTCCGAAGTATGAGCTGAATAAAGAAACACTGAGTTTAACCCAATCCTGCTGGTTAGAGTACTTTTTGTTCTGGAGTCAACAGTGCCCCTATTAGGAACTGGTAATATATTCTGAGCCTTGTTACAGGTCTACTCTTCATGATATCTGTTGAGGAATAAGTTTGAGGGAGTTGGCAACCAAGATTAACATGTTGGAAAGACTCCTCTGCCCCCTGCTGCATTGCATTATTTAAACAGACTGAGCCTGGGTTCATGACCATAGAAGCAACAAGTGCACTGTCTACAAAACCACAAGTTGCAATATTATTTTCACCATCTATGTTAAGCCCTTGAACGGTGGTTGTCATGAAATGTTTCCTATAACTTCACAGTTGTGTTCCCATCTGGACTGCTTCCACATGGGCTAATGGTGTGAACAGCAACCATTTATTTTAGTTGCTGCTGGTGACTTTAATTGCACACACAACAGCAGAGACAACTGGAAAAGGAAGCTACTTGTGGGCATATGCAGAACTAAGCTGAGCTTCATAGATGTGGGCAGGAGATTCTTTGCAGATGGCCAAAGTACAAGGACAGCTGGGAGGGTGGAGTTTGTGTATTCAAGGAACATTCAGTTGTCTTGCAAAATATATATATGAAGGTTCAGGTCCATATTTCTTCAAGTCAATATTTTCAATGCTCTTTGTGTGAACAGAGGAGAAATCGTGTCCAGGACAGCAGGCAGGAGTATATAATCTCCTCCCACTTGTAGGACGGTTGGTTAAATATCTACCATACCATAAAAAAGAGTATAAAAGTAGACACATTTTGTATATGTTATTCTGTAACTATAGATGCATTTAAATATAGATGCAAATTTAGGAATAATTATCATTTCCTACTGGAAGGTTCTAAAAATGAATTGCTAGTTTTTTGGGGGGTTTCAAACAAATCTCTCTTTTTTCCTTAAGAAAAAAAATACATGTATTGGGGAGGAGTGCGGTAGGGATTGGCATGCACAACTAAAGAACTTTTGAATGTCACTTATGCCAGAATTATAGCATGGGCTCCCAAAAATAAGGACTAGAGACATTACCAGAAGTCAACGTTCCAAAGCTTGGCCACTGATCAAGGATTCTGGGATTTGTCTCTGGAAACCAAGCATAGGAACCAAATCTCTACACTACACCTAGTGGACCCAAGCTAGTTCAGGAGCTAGTATGCAGGTTAAAATACTCTCATTCCACCCCAGAAGTCTTGATCCAGATTTGGTTACCTTTCCCATGCTTATTTTGGCATGCACAACTAAAGAACTTTTGAATGTCACTTATGCCAGAATTATAGCATGGGCTCCCAAAAATAAGGACTAGAGACATTACCAGAAGTCTGCTTGTCTGTGTTCCCTTGCTGACCCATTTCATTATGATCCTATTCAGGACAACACAGGACACACAACTCCATCTTCTGTACTCTTTCTCAGAGTGTGTGCTTTCTCTGTCTTGCAACCACAAGAGTCTGGGGAAGAATGATTGCCAACAGCTGTTGCCTATAAAGTCTATTATCTCTCCTTTTCTGGCATAATGAATGAATTAGATCCTACTCCATTCTGGAACCCATATACTTTGCATACTTGTGTGCCCATAAAAGGCACTAAAATGGAAGAGGCTGAGGTTTTTTTCAAAAAAAGTACAGTTGCACCTGTTTTTTAAAAACCTTATAATTATTATTTTAAGATCCTTTACCAGTCTGCTGTTCTGTTTATTTTTTTAGTACCTAATGGAAAGCTTGAAGTTCTTAGATTATGTGCTGAAATGTGACTTCCTTACAGAGAACATGGTTCAGAAAGCTTTCTTTCTTTCTTTCTTTTCAAAATACCGGTAGTTCATCCACTGTCTTCTTCTTCTTCTTTCATGTCATGATCAAACCCCGGACTGCCAAAATGAAGTCACTTTCTTGGCTTTGTTGTTGGCCAAACTTAAGTCCTCATTGGTGCATGTTTCTGATAGTAATTGGCAGATCAGCAAATGAGCCGGATACTGTATCTCTCCACATTCACACAGCATGTTGTTGTTTGCCAGCAGCCCCCACTTGAATATGTTGGTTTTGCATTTAGGGACTCCAACTTTCAGCCTTTTACGGGTCCTTTCAGTGACAAAAGGGAGATTGAGTTCCTCAGCCATAGCCTCCTTTAAAGTTATTCCTTGTCCAGTGAGATCCTTTTTCCATCTTTGTTGTGTCCAAACGTTTATTAATGTATATTGCTTTAAGTTGCATTCACCATTAAATCTTTGCTGTAATCGTGCCCTTTCCTGTAAGGCGGCTTTGTTCATATGGTTTACACAGGTTTCCCACATTAAGTCCGGGCAAATGTATCACTGTAACTGCTCCTCTGTCTGTATATAAGTTGCTACCTCATCCTGTTTTCCCCAGTCTGAATTAGTCCGAACTGAGCTATAATAAATGACTTGTTGGTTAACCCCCAATCTGCTGTCGCATTGGAGTTAATACTCGGACTCAACAATCTTCTAATTTGGTTTTGCTCTTGAGTACCCTCAAGAATGTTTGTTCTTGCCATAAAGCTCTTCCTGGATCTGAGCTGGTGGACTTGAGGTACATATCCAATGTGATTAGTTGCTATACAGCTAGGTGATTTCTGAGAAGTGTAGTGTGGAAGGGAAACATTTTCACACTATGGTTCCCAATGGCTGGTAACACCCCCAAAAACAACAACAACATGCTGATTAAGAACGGCTCATCCCAAACTTTCAGGCTGAACCTCCAACTCAATGTAAGAAGTCCACTAAATGATCATGGGAGACATACAGTTTCTCCCCTAAAATTAGAATGAGACATCCATTCTAGTAAATTTAGAACAAGCAAAAAATATAAAGTCTCACAACAGTACATTAGTAATTTGGGAAGCCTATTGACATAAAATTTGATGGTCAGGGAATGCATGAAGTGAGAACAAACAACTGGTGAAAACCTCAAAATACTATGATGTGCAAGTTGAAGTTGAGCATTTATGGAAAAAGAAATCTGTTGTTGTACCCACAGTATTTTGAAATTGTACAAAAATAAAACAATTTTACTAGGGACTACCTATATGCTTGGACATTGCCTTAACAGTTCTTAGTACCTTGGTTTAATCTTGAACTGTTAGTTTTATACCAGTTGCCCTCACCGTCACCATCATCAAAGGCTTTCAGTCTAATTTATTAGAACTTATCTTACATTCTTATCTTCTTAACAATGTCATTGAATTGAAGTTTCTCTGTGAGTTGCATGGCTGCTACTCACACATTGACGAATAGCATCACATTATATATTGTACAGTGTGATATCATTCAATAAGAATGGAATAAACTATTTCTGTTGGCAGCCTTCTCCTGCCACCCATGAAATCTAGTCCCCAACTGGAGAGATACAGGTATATACTTCTTTAGTGTTCAGAGAATGAAGAAGCAGATGAGTGAAGTAGTGAAATCCAGCTCTTTATTAGTGGAGTTTGAACACAGTTTGGATGGGGCAAAACTCAGACTTACATACACTATAAACAGTAACAGTAACAATAATACAACAAGCCCATTGGCTAACAGAGTGTGCACATTTTCGATCCCCTTATTTGCATAAGAATAGATAAATGAGAAAAGATACATTCTGCTACTGTCAGAAAACACAGTTAACATACATAACATTCTTCCCCCCTAGGTAAAAACAAAATCCTTTAACCAGGGTGGGGGTCTAGTTTCCCCTCTGGATCGGACGCTTGGCTGAGCCAGTTCAGGGGATCGTAGGATGGGCGATCCAACTGGAGTGAGGGATTGACTAGAGGGGGAGGGTTGTAAACCCGAATTAAAGCCCTGTTTGTCAGAAGGAGGTGCAGGGGATTGCTCAAAACCAAAATCTAATTCTGTTGATGAATAAGACAACTCAGGGTCCCTCCTGTGTGTACTAAGAGTGGAGGGCAACTCCAAACAAAATTGGTCCGCATGCCTCCTCCAGATCAGACCAGTGGCTGTTTCAATTCTGTAAGAAACAGGACCAGTTTGATCGATCACAAATCCAGGCACCCACGTAGGGCTACCAGCTGCATAATTGTGGCAATGTATAGGGTCTCCAGACGAGAAACCCTTCTGGTGTTGGATTACTATATTTGTGCCTTTGTCCTCTACCCTAGAGGGATCCAATCTGTCCAGCAAGGATGACAGTTTCCTTCGCTGGAGCAATTCAGCAGGGGACAGCCCTGAGGCAAGGGGGATGAGTCTAAACGTGAAAAGAAACTGGCATAACTGGAGCTCCAAATCCCCTTCACCCATATGCCAAAGCGCGTCTTTAGTTGTGCGCACCTGCCACTCTACCTGGCCATTGGTGGCTGGGTGGAATGGGGTGGCAGTGATGTGCCTAATTGCATTCCTTTCCATGAAGGATTGGAATTCTGCAGATGTGAACGTGGACACTTTGTTGGACACCAGCACATCTGGAAGTCCAAATGCTGCAAACAGCCTTCTTAGGTGCATTATCATGGTGGCTGAAATGGTATTAGGCACCCTAATAACTTCCAGCCACTTAGAGAATGAATCCACAACCAACAAAAATAGGGCACCCCTAAATGGACCTGCATAGGATATGCGTTTGGGTGAATCGCTTTATTGATGGTACACTTGTAGTCAGCGCATATCCTGAAATTCAGTTCTTTATTAGTGGGGTTTGAACACAGTTTGGATGGGGCAAAACTCAGACTTATATACACTATAAACAGTAACAGTAACAATAATACAACAAGCCCATTGGCTAACAGAGTGTGCACATTTTTGATCCACTTATTTGCATAAGAATAGATACATGAGAAAAGATACATTCCGCTCCTGGCAGAAAACACAGTTAACATACATAACAACTTCTAAGACAGAGTTTCTTCACTCACCTAACTCTGGTGTCCAGCATATTGACTTGGATAACTTGCTTGTCTGTGAACAAACCAGGCTGAACATAGCGCACTATCTTTCAAATGAATTCAGTTATAGATTTTCCTGTTGTCATGTATTCATTGTTGCTGATGAAAGAAAAAATTCCTCCTAAGATGATGATGATGATGATGATGATGATGATTTTGTGTCAGAAATTATTCTGGGTTGAAAGGATTTTTGCAGGAGAAACTCTGCTCAGGGGAAAAACCAAATGAGGCTCCTTTCATGTCCCCAAGAACTGGGACAGACATGGGTGCTCAATCCATCATGCAGTACCCAGGTCTTGAACTGCCAACTTCCCAGCCTTCTAGCTAACAAGATGAGCTTCTTAACCAATGAGCCACCACAGCCCCTTTTCATCTTAAGATACTAAAGTTTAACAAAGTTGTTTTCAAAGATGTGCAAACTGCAGAGATATAACTAGTCTAACCTGTAGCAATTTCTGGGGTGATAGGTGGCCATGTTAAGGGAACATGGAGTTGTTATGCTGGAAGGACTCTTAAGTGTCAGTGAGCCCTGCAAGGGTCAGAAATCCCCTACTAAAGCAACTCTGATGAGTGGCCACCCAACCTCTGCTTTTGAAACCTGCAATGAAGGGCTCAGGGCCATAAAGTGACTCGCAGAAGTGGATCAGTGGTACAGGTGTCATGCTGCAAACGTTCCCCATCTCCAGAGGCTACCGGCAAAGGTGACTTTCCTTAGTAGTCACCCTCTCTGAGAAAAATAATTATGTTTTTGAACTACACCTCTCAGAATCATCCAACCAGGCATGGAACAAGCCAAACCTCTCCCCCTCCCATGAAGTGACCAACAACATCTGCCCCCAGTGCCTTCCAGTTGCCCATATCCTGCTCCTGCCTCCTTTGCTCAGACATTCCTAACCTCACCTCCCCCCTCCAACTCGAAGAGCACATGTCCTTGAAAGCCATTCACCATCTTATGTGTCCATAGGGATCTTGAAGACCTCATTTTGCAGCTCTGCAGTAGACTGAAAGACTATGACTCCCTCTTTCCCCCTTCTCACAGAAGGCTTCTGTTGGTGAACAATTTCTTCCTATCTTTCTCATTTTTTTCTTCTGGTAAAGTGTTTCACAGCACTCCAGATGCACCTGCCTCCTGTCATTTAACAGCAGCAATGATCTCATGACAAATGCTGTTCCCTCCTCAGTGCCCCTGTGCATTTTAATCTACCACTTATTGGCTTGAATTACCTTTGGTCTTTGTTCTTTGGGAAACTGTGAGTTTGGCACTTTAACAGGTATCATCATACTCTCTGGTGGAAACCTCTTAAATCTTGTGTTCCCTTGTCATCTTGATTAGACAGTGACAAACCATGTGCATCCTTGTTCACTTCAATAGTCTCGTAGGCATCTTTATGATGCCTTTGTAGATTGTGATGTATTATGCTTTAACATGATAACTGGCAATATTAAGCCAAGCAACGGCACCCCAGATATAGGCTAATCCCCCCCCCCCACGCACTCAAATTCTTGCTAATCTCAGAGTATTTTATCATTTTTGTAACATATCAGAAATAGCACACAGATGTCGTTTACAGCTGTAAATTTCCCTATAAAATGAAAGAAAAGAAAATATACTTGGGTTATACCCCAACCCACACCATGCCCAAAATTAACAGCATACAGATCAGGACCACTTTTGTTTGTATGCCCTATATCAGATATTCTGACCCACTCTGTCACTGTGTCTGTGACAGTATCTGTATATAGCCAGATCTCTGGTTAAAAACAGAAACAGAAACATTGCAAGTAAGAATGCAAACACCCCATGAACTGGAGTGGGCTATATAGCAGAGATGGTGAACCTTTCAGAGATGGAGTGCCCAAACAAAGGGGCGGGGTGAACTCTCTGCTGGGGGGAGGGAGGAAGTGTTCCTATTGGGCTGTAGGGCAGAGTAGTGGGGCAAACTCTGTGCATGGGTTATGGTGCCCCATCTGGCACTCATGCCATAGATTTGCCACCATGGCAATAGATTTGCCGCACACACACACACAAATATAGTGTCTAGGCATGCCTGCCACATGTTGATGGAAACGTCTGGCTCTTCAGCTATATACAGAGATGAGCACTGAACCCTAGAGTTGGATACAACTGGCTTTCGAACAAGGGTGACCTTTACCCAGGACTTTGAGTTCAGGACTTTGAGTCTAGGCTTATCTCTTAACAATCTACCTTTGAATCCCATTGTATTCAGCCATGTTAGTGTGGAATTAGTTACTACCAATTTCCTTTTTTTCTGAGAGAATCATCATAGTTAATATGTATAGGACAGTTGGGTTCTGCACAGTCTTCTTTGAGTTTGGAATAACTTTAGCTGTTGAATTAGACCTGTGTAATTGGGAGAAATATTCCTTCCAGTTTATTTCTGAAGAATTTGCCAAAGTTCATAAATGTCTTTGTATCTCGGACAGAAAGAATTGAGAGCTTTTTTAATTTAAAAAAATCTGAACTCTGGAGTAAGTGAAATAAATAGCTAGGGATGGGTAAACTCTTGCCATTTTACTGATTTTGTAATAACTCTACAGATCTCTACAGAATTTTCACGTAATGTAGTTGTACAAAACTAAAGTTTTTCTCTTTGAGAGTTAAAGCTAACAGAGAGGGAGAGAGAATGAGAGAGAGAGACTAGGCACAAAAGGAAAGTTGGGTTGTGCAAAAAGACACTAGCAACCCATCCAATAATCATAGAATAACTGAATTGGAAGGCCATAGAGTCCAAGCCCCTGCAGGAATCAGGGTACACAAAAAGAGCCTCCTCGAAGATTTTGGTATTTTTGAACAACAATTGAGTGTACCCTGGTAATGGCAACCTTGTGTTGCTGGCTAATCTTTCTCACACTAGGTCAGGCAAAGAGAACTGTAGAATGAACTCACCAAAACGTACCTTCATTTTGGCAGTTCAAAGTCTCACCTAGACACGGAAGAAGAAGAATGTAGGAATCAAAATCAAAGCAGACATGACAGATGGTTGTCCAGCTCTCTCTTGAATGCTTCCAGCATTGGAGTGCTCACCATCTCTCAAGGCAGTTGGTTCCACTGTCATACCGTTCTAACTCTTAGGGTTTTTCCCCTGATATTTTGCCTATATCTGGCTTCCTTTCATTTGAGCCCATTATTACATGTCCTGCACTCTGGGATGATCAAGAACAGATCCCACCCCTCCTCTTTATGACCATATTTTAAGTATTTGAAAAGTGCTATCATATCCCACTCATTAACTCATTCTTTAATTAAAACTGGGCAAATAGCATCAACACATAACAACCCATTTATTTTCAGAAGAGAGAGTCAGTGTATAATTAGAGTAATGCTTTAATTCCAGCAACAGGGGGGGGGGGGGATGTGGTGTTTTTATTTATTTATTTTTAAATTGGTAATAGTAAACATTACAATTTTGGCCGTCACTTTCAGCTATCAGCAAATAATTTCCCCTTAAAGCAGTTCAAAGACCATAATAATTATGTAAATGTTTGTCTATGATAAAACAACTGCCATTGATGATAATGTTCCCAGAAGTTATGAGCTTAGCAAACCTTATTCAGCATTTTTTATTTGAAATTGGATCAGGGTCATTTTAATCATAGTCCATGTTTTCATTTTTAATAAGGAAAATAAAATGAAGTAGAGGATATGATCCACCTGTTATTGTTGTTGGTTTTACTTACTAGTAGATTGTTCCTAAATGTACGCCTAACTTTAAAGGTAAAAGGGGCAGGCCAGGGCATTTCTCAGATTGGTATACAACAGGGGTGCCAAAAAAATTATGCCATGGGCCTGACCATACCCCCGGACAGCTGAGCAGGCTTGACCATGCCCCTTGAAAGCAGAAGCAAGTGCATTTATGACACCCATAAATGAACCCACTTCTGCATTTACGACAGGCATGGGAACATTTATGCATGTACGGGCGCATTTTACGTCTGATGTAAATGCATCTGCTTCCACTTCTGGGTGCAGTGAGGGCTGTGGTGGGCCACATGGAATGATGCGATGGGCTGGGGCCGGCCCATGGGCCATAGTTTGGGCACCCTGGTATATAATGACATAACTATCCCAGATATCTGAAACAGGCAGAGGCAAATGCAATAGCTTAATGGTGAGGTGGCCTGTTTATTAAAGGCAGTAAGGGAGAATATTGTGAATATGAGCAGCTGGTGACTTCCAGGTTTATAGTACCAGTGAATATCCTTCAGGTTTCAATATTTAGATTCGGTTTTGACTTTTAGTATAGTTTCAGCTTTCATCACTGGAGCTCTCTTCAAGATATCAGACCCCCCTCCCCCCAAAAAAAACCCCAGGTGAATCAGCTTAAATACCTCCTCTAAAGTTCAGACTGAAACAAGGAGAGGGCTATCTGACCTTCCAAGTCCAGGGACAACAACTGTGTCCCCATGATTCTCCCAATACTGGTAATTGTGCCACTCTCCCTTTTGGAAAGAGCCATGTTACTGTCCATCCAGTTCCTATATGACCAGGTGTGGTGGGTTATTCTTCAGAAGAAGGCCCTTTGGGTTACATGCCCTTTGAAGTTGCCTGTGCCATCAGCAATATATGTTTGGAATATAAAACATGTAAAGATCCAAAGGACTTCTAACTGTGCTTTGGGATAGAATTCTAGATCCTAGATGCCAGTTCTTGGGAGGCTATTTGCCTGATCACTAGCCTTCTGTTCTCTGATGGCAAGACAAAATTTTGTGCTGAAAATCTCAGAATAGCTTCAAATGGGATCCCTATGGTGGCACCATGATCATTGGTACCAATAGAGATAAAATGGAACAAGTAGAGATCACACCCTACCTCACAAGTTGCTCATGTGAACTGTTTATCTTTAAATATCTTCTACAGAGTACTTAGTGCCAGTAGGGCCAGGTTATCCTGCTATGGTAATGGAGTAGACCTGGAGTTCTCAACCTTTTTAAGCCAGGAGCTGGGTTACGCTCCCTCAGATAGCTTCGGGGGCTAGATAGCCATTTTGCCCTTCCTCCACCACATGGCACTTCCTGGTGTGGTGGAGGCTGTGGGGGCCACATGAAATGGCACTGTGGGCCGCATCATGCCTGTGGGCCACAGGTTGAGAATCCCTGGAATAGACCATATTGCCAAGTCCCCAAGAGGATTAAATCCCACTTGAATCCATCTTGATGAAGGGCAGCAGCTTCATCAATACTGGCCTGCAGCTGAAGAGGTGCCAAAAGGGCTCGGGGCCAGAAAGTGACTTGCAGAAAGTGACTTGCAGTGACTTGACACCTGTACCACCTGTGGTACAGGTATCACACTGTGGTGCAGAAAGCAGATGAAAGGCCATTGCATTATACTCAGGACAGTCTTCATGGCTGATCAACATGGGGATTGCCAATATTCAAATACAGAGGAAGAAGAAGAAGAGTACTTAGTCCAAATCTGCACCCATTTTTGCATCTTAGAAGAGGCAGTTCAATTCCTATTTATTTTAACAATAAATGAAAGCTGTTTGCCACCCATTGTGGTCCCCTCCCCAGCTCATAGATTGTAATTGCAAAGATTTTTATTGGCTGAATGATTTGTAATCCACAATAATATGCAGCCTTCTTTGGCGGTATTATCTTGAGAGCAAGGCACAGTCTTAATGATGTTTACGCTTGTAAAATAAAGCATCATAAAAATGCAGGCAGTAGCACATGGTGATATCTCCTTCTTTACAACTCACTTGTAACAAAAAACAACAACCACTCACCACTCCTTCTTTGGATGGAAGAGCTTCCCACCCCCACCCAAGAAAATAGCTCACTTGCAAACAACTTGTAAAATTCACTGCCATAAGATATAGTGATGGCTTTCAGCTTAGATGGCATTAAAGTTGACAGAGATGAGCCAAACTTATGGTAGGCAGGATCAATCCACTGGAGTAAGCTCATGATAGTTGAATGGTGCCTTAAGGCTCAAAGCCAGCATGGTTTATGAGATCACATACTAGAAGACAAGAAATGGATGGTTGCTGTATGGGCTTTGAGTTGACAGGTCACACAATGGGTCACTGCATTGTCCCCACCCCATTCCCATCCTGCTGCCACCCACAGCCATTTGTGTTCCTCCAATTCATGGGTTTGGGGCTTGTTTGTTTGTATTCCAATAGAGATCTGGAAATGCCTAGATATTGTCATAGACCTGGAGATGCAATAGATCATAATCTTTCTTAAAAGGTACAGGGTGAATCAACTCTAAACTGTCCATCCTTTAGTTGAGCACAGAGTGGGTCGGGGTCTTCAGTGTATTCCTAATCAAAACCACTAACACTGTGACAGCAACAAAATGTATGATTGTCCACTTGACTCACAATCATTACATAAACACCAACCTTGTACGACAGTTCTCCAACACCATTGTTTGCAATCCCCTTTGTCCTGCCTCCACCAGACCCAACAGATTAGTCAGGTACTGAAGAGGACAAAGTACAAAGGCTGGCCTGTTGTAAATTTAACTGACCTATTATATGTTGGTTTAAAACATCCTTAGTCTAACTGGGGATTCCACCCATTTTTGTTGGCCTTTTGTTCATTGTTCCCAGCCTGTAAAAGTTAGTGAATGAAGAGTGTTCAGTGAGTTTGGTACAGCTAATTGCTATACTTCAAAGACTAGAAGGACAACCAGGTTGATCTCCCAGTCTCCTTAGCCTTAGGAACTGTTAGATAGGTACCAGCCTGAGGTTTTTTGCTATCCCTTGTTCCTAAAAAGGAGTAGGAAAAGGTGGAGAGGAGAAGAACTCTTATTGGGACAATGCTACCTCTATGGAATGGAACCTGGGATCATGTGGCCCTAATAGACCTAGAGGTCTACCTACCTCTATTGGGAGAACCATGAGAACACAAAGCAACATGTCATTCTTACTTCCATCTGGAAACTGGTTGCAGATTCCCCCCCCCCCCCCCCCCCACAAAGCTACTCATAGTTTTCCCTAAACTGGTGCCTTCTAGAAGTGTTGAGCTACAACCCCCACAATTTTCTAGCTAGCTAGCATGCTGGGTGGGGATGATGGAAGCTGTAATCCAGCACATCTGGAGCACACAGGTTAAGGAAGGCTGTTTAGGAGTGAGACCTTCATTTTCTTTCTCTATCCCAAGATGCTTATGTGCAAGAGATTTTTTTTTCTTTCTCACAAGACATCATTTTAACCTAAATTGTTTTTTGAGGACCCCCTCTGTTACAGCTTTAAATTTGCACTCCTAAACAGGAGAAAACTGCTGCTTAAGGCTGAATGCTTTTCTGGTTTCTAGGGATACAGAGTTGGCCTTGTTGTTAGGGGAAATGATGTGGTTCCCTTGGGTGGCAGACTGGAAGGAACAGTGGATTGTTCTGCCAACCCCAACCCCTACTAGTCTAGAGAACTGCTATTATTTTACACAGGCCGTTTCCCCAGATAGTCTACCTAACAGAAAGCCATTCTTAAGAACTTCAAAGTGTGACATGCAGAAAACAACCAGTACCACAAAGAACAGTGTATTATTTCAGAAAGCCCTTATTTAAACGAGATGGGAGGAGGAACAGGATTTAATGACCATCAGGTCTAGGAAGCCCTGCCTCTTTTCCATTCTATTCCAGTCCATTCTAGTTTTAATTTATACCCCACCTGTCTCGGCCAAGGCTAACTCAAGGCGGCAACAACATATTCATAATAATACAATACATGATACAATATAGACACACAGTAGCATAATAATACAAGCAGAACACTATACAATATAAAAATGCGGTATTACAAATATAAAAATTACAAATACAAATTACCCAGGAATCCCCAGGTGTGCTCGACTACCACGTGGCAAATGTCAGACCGGGGAAGGAGCAAAGAGAGGCGCAGCAGTGGCAGTTCTTAAGTCCTCACGCCGGGGGTCCCAGGTGTGCTCAACTACCCCATGGCCAATGCCAGACCGGGGAAGGAGCAAAGCCTCTCACCGAGCTGGCCAAGGGCAGGCAAGCATCCAGGTGATAGCTGCCCCCTTCCTCACCCAGCTGTCTAGCGGCCCGTCTTCCTCCTTTCCTCTGCCTCTGCCAACCTCGACCGGGAGAGGTAACGAACCGGCAAGGAAGCAAACTGGTGGTTGAGGCAGTCCGGTGGGGGCAGCCATGGTGACGGCATTTTAAAGTCCTGCCAGGCACCCACAGGTGTTTCTGTGCTCCCTCCAGCTCCAGCTGGGCACGGAAGTGAACTGGCGGTGGAGACTCTGGCAGCCCCAGCATGGCAGGTCTCCTTTATGGCTGTGCCAGGCTGCTTCTCAACTGGGGCCAGTCTCTTCCTCCTCCTGCCCCCACTCACACCGGAGGGTGGGGGATAAGCATCCTTTTCCTAGTTCAGGTTGGCCAGAGAGATTGGGCTTCCCCTGCAGAGACAGATAAACTAATAGAAATATACATAACAGAAAGAACTCTGTATAACTTCTTTAAAAATAACCAGAACACTGAACTCAAGTTTTATTTTACTGTTCCTGAAAATGCAGTCCTAGCACATCAATACAGGTCAGACTAGAGAGGAGAGGGTAGCCTTTGGCTGCTTCTGACAATGGTTTTCCTCTAATTTGAACGATAATCGGGTATAATTCACTATTTGATCTCAAACACATCCTGTCTGCTCCTTAAATTTATACTTACAGAAATTGTATCTTTGCTGAATTCTTGCTATGATGTATGTACTGCTGGAATGCTGCTAGTTGCTGGTTATCCCTGTTCTGGCATCGATGAATGTTACAGCAGTAAGGGAGGAGAAATTCCATGTTAGGAATTATTAGAAAAGAAACTGGAGGGGGAATGGTAAATATTTCAGCAGTAATAAAGCAAATGCTTTGAGACACATCATTTCAGATATTGCTTTGTAATTTCACATCCCCTCACTACCAAATTGGTGACCAATTCTACAGTGATGCTACTTGGAAGAACAGGGGGAGGGGGAGAATTGTTTAGATATTCAAATAGAAATCAGAGTATGACTGAGATGGCAAAGGACTATGAAAGATGCTCAAATGTGAGGATCTGATGTGGGAGACTGAGCCCATGGTCGTAACAGAATCATAGAATCACAGAATAATTGAGTTGGAAGGAGCTTATGACACCATTGAGTCCAACCCCCTGCTCCAAGCATGAATCCAAATCAAAGCAGAGCTGTCAAGATGGCTGTCGATTTTTCACTTGAATGCCTTCAGTGTTGGAATGCTCACTACCTCCAGTAGTGGGCTTCAGCAGGTTTGCACCAGTTCGTCAGAACCAGTAGCAGAAATTCTGGCTGGCCCCGCCCACCCAAGTTTTGAAATACAGTAGTCCTAATTTGGGTGCAATGCAGGGCTTTGCCCAGGCCACACCCACCATACCACTACCACAGAGTAGGTAGTAAAAAAATTGAATCCCACCACTGGGCAGGAATGACTAGATCGCCCACCCAGTCATATGACCAGGCCCACATAGTAGGTCACACCCACATAGTAGGAAACACCCACAAGTAGGACATGTCCACAGTGTGGTAGTAAATTTTTTTGGAGCGCACCACTGACTACCTCCCAAGGTAATTGTTTCCATTTTTTGTTGTTCTAACGGTTAAGAGATTTTTTCTTGATATTCAATGGAAATCTCATTTATTTATTTATTTATTTACTTATTTAGATTTTTATACCACCCACCTGGAATATTTCCCACTCTGGGTGGTATACAAACAATTCAATAAACACTTAAACAAACAATTAAAGAAAAACCATTGGCCTATCAGCAACATACCTGGAAGGAATGGAATGGTATATGGGCCTAGGATTAGATCTTCCAGTAACTTGAACCCATTAATATGTGCTCTGGACTCTGGAATGATTGAGATTAGATCCTGCGCCTTCTCTGTATCACAACCTTTGAAGCATTTGAAGAGTGCCATCAAATCTCCCTTCATCTTTTGTCAATGATAAACACAGCCAGGTCTTTCCATCATTCCACTTAGGACTTAGTTTCTAATCCTCTGATCATCTTTGTTGCCCTCCTCAGAACTTATTCCAGGTTGTTTGCATCTTTATTAAAGTATGTTGCCCATAATTTGACACTGTATTTAAGATGAAGTTAACCAGAGATGAATAGATAGGTTACACTTCAAAAGTAGCATAGCAAGTGGTACAAAAGTTACTTTATTATTATAAATGTGGTTGTTTTTGTGTTATCCATCCACCTGTCTCAACCATAATTGGAAAACCGTAAAACCGGGCTTGTGAAATTTGATGCCAAGGCAAAAGAGACTATGAAGATACGTCTCTGGATTTACACTGATTGTAAAATGGACTAATTAATTTGAATCAATCAGCATACAGTATGTCTGCAGCTGGCAGTATGACTAGTTGAGTCCCTCAATAGTCTCTATGCCAGGTTCTTCAGCAGAACAAATGCTTTTTAAATATGAGATGGCCTTGTAAAAGTAGGGATCCCCTCATAAGCAGTAAGCCTTGAGGTTCAGATGCTGACAGCTGGTTTGGGTTAGGATTCTGGAGAGCTATTTAAGCCTTCACATGTAGCCTAACCAATCCCATAACAACATGAGTCTTACCTCTGTGTAGGATAGCTACAGGTAGCACTGGCCTTGGTAAATTTATATATGTGTAGAAGTATGTGTTATAGTGCATTTGTGGCAAGGGAGTTCTTTTTGAGGAGAGAAGTAGGTCTCTTCTCCCCTAAGGATGTTGAGGGAGACCATGTATAGTCTATGAGACGTGAACTGAGGCCAACAGATTGGTATTTAGAATCTGTATACTAGCCAAATATTGGAAAGCAAGCCACCACTCTCTAGAATAGTTTTCCCCCAGCTTTTTGAATGATTTTCTCAAAATTTGTGTCTATTAAATCTGAAAGTAGATGGCCAGATTCCCAACTGGATAACAAATACATATGCCCTTTAATATCAGTAGCTATCTTTACTGGACCACTGGTCAAAATCCTATTACCTAGTACTGTATAGTAAATTGTACTAGACTAGGCCCATTGAATCAATATGGATTTGGTGAGACACATTCTCAATAAGCTTTAGTAATTCAAATGGGCTGTCTCTAAGTGCAGCTTACTTGAGCATAGCCCTTGAAGTGTGAGAGGGTGTTGTGTCTGAAACCCCAAAGAGAGAGCTGGCTCAAACAACAACATGGTTTATTGCAAGGAGCAAAAGAACGGAGAGCAGGTGCAAAGGCAACAGCTTTATATACAACATAGTTGCAACATTTACCCAAGACTTCCAGGAAAGCAGGAAACATTAGCGAACCAGCTTTCAGAGAATTGGCGCCTCTTTTTGCAAAGCATGCCTAGGCAATATTTACCTGAATACACAACAGAGGGCTAGGACTATTTTAACCATGGTAGCTACCATCATCTTAATCTCGTATATGACTTTCTGGTGAAGCACCTTCTCCTCTTCTCCTTCAGGTGAGGTAGACAAATATCTCCTCCTCATTCTTCTTGGGAATTATCTATGTAAATATTCCTACCATATCATTCTCTTCTACCTGGTCTCTACTATTTTTCCCTCTTTGTCTTCTAGTGGTCATTTTGAGAGTGCCATTGTTGCACAGTGTGGGTTGGCGGTGCTTGTTTCACATGGTGGGAGAACATCAGCCCTCACTGCTGGAATGCAACATTTTAGTTGGCAGATAGGAGGAACTCTAGTATTTATGATGACTGCATATGAGAAGCAATCCCAGTACACATTAAAGGAATTTGAACATAAGAGACAAGGAGAGACGAGACATCTGTTTCTTAGTAAAGGTAAAGGTAAATCTTAGACAAGGATTATTACGTTGGGTTTTGTTTTTAATGTGGACAGATATTCCCAGTAGTAATGAAAGGTTGTGAGAGCTGAACCATAAGGAAGGCAGAGCACAGAAGAATAGATGCCTTTGAACTGTGGTGCTGGAGGAGACTTTTGAGAGTCCCCTGGACTGCAAGGAAATAAAATCAGTCGATCCTGAGGGAAATCAACCCTGACTGCTCATTGGAAGGACAAATACTGAAGCTCAGGTACTTTGGCCACCAAATGAGAAGACAGAACTCACTTGGAAAGACCTTGATGCTGGGAAAGATCAAAGGGAAAAGGAGAAGGGGGCGGCAGAGGATGGTGGAGGACAGAGGAGCCTGGTGTGTGGTGGTCCATGGGGTTGCAAAGGGTTGGATTTGACTGTGTGACTGAACAATAACAAAATTCAGGCACATGAGAAGTATCACCTGAGATTTGCAATGATACATTCCAGCGCTGGATATATTACAACAAGATGCTGGTCACATAGCTATCCTCTTTACAGAAGCAACAAGACATAAGATATCTCCTATAATTGGAACATCCTATGAGTATTCCTGATCAAGTACTATGATACAGTCAATACACACAAATATAAACCCTTCCAGACTGCCCAAATGAAGCCACTTCCTTGGTTTTGTCATTGGCCAAACTTAAGTCCTCATTGGTGCATGTTTTTTTGGCAGTATTTGGCATGTTTCTAGCAGTAAATGAACTGGATTCTGTGACTCTCTGCATTCACACCATATGTTGTTGTCAGCCAGCAGCCCCCACTTGAGCATGTTGGTTCTACCTTTAAACCTCAGCCTATTCAGATCCCTCCAAGTGATGTAGGGGAGGTTGAGTTCTTCAACCATATCCTCCTTTAATAATGTTCCTTGTCTAATCCTTGTCCTTCCTCCATCTTCTAATTTGATTTTGCTCTTGCATATCCTCTAGAATGTTTGTTCTTGGCATAAAGCTCTTCCTGGTTCTGAGCTGGTGGACTTGAGGCTCATATCCATTCAGAGAGTACTGAAAGTGTACGTTCTACTGTATTTGTGTCTCCTTAGCAAGTGAGAAAGCAATGAAAAAGTATTCTCATTGTGGCCTACTGCATCCCTGCCTTCCCACTTAACAACACCATAAGGGAGCATGCTTTAGCAATACAAAATTAACAGCATCACAGCTGCAATGTACACATACAGGAAGGAAATGAAGGATGACTCCTAGTTACTGAATATCAATTTACCGCACACAGATTTAAAAAATAATTACTTCTTAGATGTATTTTGAAAGATCAGCATGGATTTTTGCAAACCACCAGATGGCTATAACATGTCAGCACAAAAAAATTCCAAGGAACTTCAAGGTAGAGTGGATTACATGAAATGATACTGTAAAGGCTGGGGTGAGTGCTTGCATCCAAACCTGGTTGTCAAATAGAAGCTGATAAAGTGCAGCCAATATTTTTGTGACAGGAACACTGAGACTGTAGACCAGGGGTGCCCAAACTATGGCCCAGGGACCAGATTCAGTCCCTGATGCTAATTCATTTGGCCACACCACCCTCATCACTCCCAGAAGTGGAATTAAAATTCACCCATACAACAACACAAAGTGTGAATGTAGAGAGGCTCAGAATCCAGCTCATCTATTGGTCTGCCAATTACTGCCAGAAATATGCACTGATGAGGACTTAAGTTTGGCCAACGTCAGTCCAGGGTTTGATAAGGACGCGAAAGAAGAAGCCTTTTTAAAAATAACTTTTCCAAGCTCTGATGGCTTTTCTTAAGTCCTTTCCTTTGTTTTATTGACTGATTAGTCATCTGGCATATCAGGTAAAAAAAATGATAAAATACCGTATATACTGGAGTATAAGACAATTTTTTCAGCACCAAAAATGTGCTGAAAAAGCCGACTCAGCTTATACTTGAGTCATGTGCACATTTGACGGTCCTCCCCTTCCGATTCCCCACCTGTGCTGAAGCTTCCTTCGCCCTATCAATAAACCCACGGGGGGGGGGGAGGCAAGGCAGTAGCAGGTCTCACCTGGCTGCACCTCCATGGAGCTCCATCGCTTGGCCCAGGCCAGGCTGGAGGGCTTGGCTCCTCCTGACATCCAAACCCTATGGTTTCTCTCTCTCTCTCTCTCTCTCTCTCTCTCTCTCTCACACACACACACACACACACACACACACACACACACACACACACACACACACACACACACACAAATCCCTACCAGCTAGGTAGCAAAGGAAGGTTTCTGCGGGCTCCCACATTAGCAGTGAGTTCTGTTGAGATGCTATGTTCCTGATCTTTGCTCAAAATGAAGCTTTTGGTGGTGGTTCAGGTACCTACCTATGTTGCAAAAGAGTTGATTCATCCATAGTTCCAGTTGTTCTGATTGTATGTGTTATGCAACCTTTCTTTTCACCTCTGTGCATGTCAGCCATAGTCATTCTTTTGGCTGTAATCCAGTTCCAGAAGAAAAGTCTTCTTCCAGTACATGAACGCTTTCAGGAAGACAGACAGCCCCATCTGAACTACATTGCTATCTCTATTGGTAATAGAAATGCCCAATGGCGTCAAAAATGCCCCTCAGGACACTCAATATAAGGTTTTTCTTTTTTTAATCTCGGTGCATGAAGGTGAGGTTGGATAGAAACACATACAAATTATGACTTGATCTTATAGTCATCCATTGGTGAGCATTCAACACTGAAATTAGTATTCTTTTAACCCCATTGATTATTTGATACACTGAATTAAGTGCATAAATTAAATAAAATTAAGCATGTTTTGTACATTCATCTTCCTGCACTAGATTTACACCTTTAGCTATCAACGATCATGGATTCTGAACAACTTGAAATTAACCATGATTAGATCCTTTATTTGAATTTATGAACTACAAGGTGTGAGAGATAAATCTGAGTGTCCTGCCTTGTTAATTAACTTGAGATTTATTAATTTATCAAGACTCATGAAACAAGCATGTTTAATTGCCCTCTTTATTAACACTTCTAAGAAAGCTTTAGTATTTTACTAGCATTTAAATGAGAGTTCCAACAAGATGTGGTACCAATTAATGGTCTTGTTAAAAGTCAGACAGTATTTTACAATGGCATCTTAATTCCTTCACATCCCACCCACCCACCTTGAATACTTTTGGAACTAAACGCCAGGAGATACAAGATTATAGCTTTTGTTTGGAAAGCAATGCACAGCCTTGATAGTCTGCTAATATTTCAAACTCAGTTCCAAATTGAAATTATGCTTCCAAGAACATAACTATACGAGGTTTAAGCATGTTCAAAAGTTTTCACCGTCTCTTGCCCTCCTTATTCTGTGTCCAGTCTTCATCTCTGACTTGTTCCTCTTTATTGATTCTACCTTTCAGAAGTATAAATTTCCATGTTGTGAAGAAGAAAATGGTGGTTTCTTCCGGACATGGAGAAAAGTCTGCAGAGTTTGAAGGAAAACTTTGAGCTATTAGTCTTTTGTTGTCGTTGTCATCGTCGCCATTGTTGTTGTTGTTGTTGTTGTTGTTGTTGTTACTGCCGTCGCCACTGTTGTAGTAAAGTGATGTGTTATAACAGTCTGGCTAGTTTATCCTGCTATGGTAATAGAGTAGACCACACTGCCAGTGAATAAATGCCAAGTGTCAGGCAGTGGTTAACTAACCTGACCACCCTGAGAACTAATGGCCTTGAGTGGCAAAATCCACAGTGAAGAGTGATGGTCCCCAAGTGGATTAAATCTCACTTGGATCCATCTTGATGGAGGGCAGCAGCTTCATCAATACTGGCCTGGGGCTGATGAGGACTTTGCATGTCAAAAGGGCTCAGGATCAGAAGGTGACTTGCAGAACTGGATCAGTAGTACAGGTGTCAGGCTGTGATGCAGAAGGCAGATGAGAGGCTACCACGTTATATTTTCAAGACAGTCTTCATGGCTGATTGGCATGAGGATCGCCAATATTCAGATTCAGATACGGCAGAAGAAAAAGAAGAAGGTGTGCTATAATGATCTTGTTAAGAATGAAGCAGGGGGTGGGAGCAGATATGCTGGGGAGAGGTTTCCTTACTGCCCTGCCAGAGGCAGCCCTGCTCAATGCTGAGGAGAGCAATCCCACATTGGCATATCATGAGCTGTCAGGAAAGAGTTCTAATTGTGCTGGTCCTCAAAGAACCTACACTTCTTCAACTCAAGGGAATGGTCAAGGAGAACAGACATGGAATGACCAACAGCTGGGGGGGGATTCTCAGTACCCAAGGAAGAGGAAATACAGTAATCCTAAAAGGGAAGATAAGGGGGAAAGGATTGATTTGAGATTTCACTAACATCTGTCACACCCGGGGAAAACTCCGACTGGGCCTTCCAATGACCTGTGAGGGGGGAAGAGTGGGAGAATGGGCTCTGGAGATCAAGCCTCTAAATGTTTCTCATCAGACTCAGGCAACGTAAGACTCCCACGGCTCCTTAGAAATCCACCCCAGAACCTTGTACATTCTGTCTGAGGCACTCTCCTTATCTCCCTCTTCCCCGGGCAGTTCCCCCTTAGCTCAAGGACGAGCCATGGGAGAATTTGCAGTAGCGTGAAAACAGATGCCAGCAGAAACAGGTGCTGTCAGGATCCCACACCAAACTTGGACTCAACGCTTCCAATTGTCTTTCCTGAAGAGACCTTGTGCGGACTCTCCATTTTATCAGAATAGAGAATAAAATACAGTCTATAAAGCCAATCTTTTCTTCAGGCAAAGCATAGCCAAAACGAAAAGCAAAACCTGACTTAAAATGAAAAAAAGTTTCCCATGATAGGGTAAAACCTATTCTAGTTCCTAGCAAACTAATATAGCAAACTAACCTAGACGCAAAGCCTATTCAACAATTTGTCTAATAAAATAACAAACTGTGTTTGTTCTCTAAGTAAAGTTGAGCCAACTCAAAATATCTTCAAAGTCCAAAGATGTTGCAAATGTCTCCAAGTATGAAAGTCAGAATATTTTTAAAAAATATTCTGCCTCCCAGAATTCAAGCTAAGTCTGGAGACTCCCTTTCCTGATAAGTTTCAAAGAGTCGGCCACTCCCGGCCTCTTCTTCTTCTTCAGAAGTCCATTGTAAATTCGAAGATCAAAGACTCTTGCTGAATCCGATGATGTCCCCCTTTCGAACTCTCTAACTGAGCAAAACCTGCTCCTTTCATTTCCAAATGTGGCTCTCTCCCCACCTAAGGAATGTTGAGTGTCCTTGAACTAGATCGAGAGATAAGATTTCTGTTATCTGTGTAAGATCTCCCAAGGTCGCATTACCAGGATCCAACCCTTAATCCTGGCAAGGTGCCAAAGCTTTCGACCCGCTTGCCCCTTCTCTCTGGGTGGTTAACCTCTGAAGTTCAAAAGATGTGAACTTTCAATGAGGTGTGTGGGTAATCTCTCCCTTGGCGTCTAACAAGGCCTCTAGAGGTGCTGTTCCCAATGACGGAATGCCTCACAGGGCAATCCCATTGCAAAGCGGCACGGAAAAGTTTCGGTTCTCTGGAAGACAAGCCGCTGTGATCGACTAAATCATGGTGACACATTCTGGTGAGCTTATCTTCATGATTAAAGCTTCCAAATCTATGACAACATCATGTGAATTTGTTAAACTAAGCTGAATTAAGAGGCAACTGAATTGTCTCTTAAACAGAAGCAAACAGGATTTGTGGATAGGTCCACAGAAACTCCAGTCCACACTGGAAATTCAGCATGGGAGATGGAAGGTGTCTCCCTTAATTCTTTTTTTTCCCCTTGGAAGTTTTCCCACTATAAGTTCTCTCATTACTTTTTACCCTTTGGGGAAAGAAACAACTGCGGAATTATTTTTAGCAGAGAGTCTGCCAGATTAGATTTAGATTACTAGCTCCTATCACAACTATGTTTTGTAAAACAAGAAACTGTCCAAAGAAAACTGTACAGAGCTGGGATTCACATATACTGAGCAAAGGTCTTGGCACTTATCTAGGAAGAGGAATTATTGTACCAGAGCCATGGGATTGCAGTGGTTAAATTGCTGTACTGCAGCAAAAATGTGAGTTTGATTCTGGCCAGGACTTAAGGTTGACTCAGCCTCCCATCCTTCTGAGGTTGGTAAAATGAGTACCCAGCATGTTGGAAGAAAAATGCTAACAAACTTGTGAACCACCCAGAGAGTGCACTAAGCATGATAGGGTGGTATATAAGTGGAATTGCTATTGCTATTATTGTACCAATGGTGAACTAGTGGGCAGGCTAAAGACCAGTTAATGTGCTACTATTCTTTTCTTCTATGCCCATGATGGTGAACCTTGGCACTCCAGGTATTCTTGGACTTCAGTTCCCAGAAGCCCAAGTCTCTGTAAATCCACACAAATGGGTTTACTGCACATAAGCAACTGTTCTTGAACTTCAATTCCATAAACAACTGTTCCTGAACTTCATTGGCAAATCTTGGCACTCCATGTGTTCTTGAACTTCAATTCCCAAAGGCCCAAGTAGTAAACCCACTCGTGTGGATTCACATGGAGTACCAAGGTTCACCATCACAGTTCTATGCAAAGAGCTCCCAAGAAGTTTATAGATATCATGACTATATTCTTTCAAACCTACCTGCTGTAAGGATAGCCTGCTACATTATCCTTATACCTGCTACCACATCCTCTCAGAAAAGGCAACCAAATAACTGCCTTGTATAAGGACTCCCCAAAATTCTGTGGCAAGAAGTGGTAATGGAAGAGGTCATAGGGGAGCTCTCTATGTTAGTGTAATTTCTTCTTCTGTGCTGGTAAGAGATTTGACAGTTTCAGTCCAAGATGGAGCTTACCTATCCTAATTAGACTATTGCAGCTGGCAGTCTAGCCTAAAGTATTCAAGAACACACACACACACACAGAGAGAGTCTTTCCTTTTCCACACAAGTAACCATGCCTTCTGCAAATTCCTCTGTTTCAATTTTGCTCAGAAAAAGGGAGCAGCCCCAGTTCATGTTGACCACGTGCCCAGTGAAATAGGGCTGTTTGGCAGGAGCCGGCAATCTCTTCTCCGAGTCAGGACAGCCTGACTTCTGGCAAGAGGCTTTGTTGAAAGTAAGGCTGTAAAAGCATGTTCACAGCAGAGAGAAAATCTGTGAAAAGCAGGCAAACAGGGAGAGGGAAGCAAAGGAAAGAAGGAAGATTAGAAGAACTTTCTTCTGTTGATCTATCCTGAGAGACTTCCATGGCATCATGGAAACAGCTCCTTGGACTATAATTCTCAACCTTTTTAAACAAGGGGCCGGGTTATGCTCCCTCAGACAGCTTTGGGGGCTGGACGGCAATTTTGCCCTTCCTCCACCACATGGTACTTCCTGGTGTGGTGGGGGAGGGGGCACATGAAATAGCACCATGGGCCACAGGTTGAGAATCCTTGGAGTAGATGATGTGAATCACTCAGCCTTTTGCCCTAAGTAGAAAGTGTGTGTGTGTGTGGGGGGGGTGGTGGTTATGTCCGGACCTTATAAGCACTAGTCCAGACAACGATGAACAAAACAGCAACAAGTGTTTTATTCAACAGCTTTTTAGAGATGCTTACAAGGTGCTCCGGACACAGAGATGGCTATACAATCCCAGTGGAGTCAGTCCCTTCGGACTCTTGCTGTAGTGAGGCAAATCCTAGCTACCTATCATAAAAGCGTAGCATAATGGAGGAGACGCAGGCTTAGCACATTGCTGCTACCTGTGGGAAGTGTAGATCTGGTCCGGCCCTGGTCTAGCTCCTCAGGGCTTATGGCGTAAAGCAAGAGTAGAGCCACTTACTTACATACAGTCTCTGCAGCTGCAGCAGGTGCAGAGAGATAAACATTTACGCTGGCTTCTAGGAAGCAGGAGCACCGACAACCAATCAGGCATCAAGTATAATGAAGGCAGGCCTAGCCTTATATGGGAAATGCTTAACAGGAACATGGCATCCATGATGCAGCAAAAATTAATCTTTTGATAACAGTTTGAAATAATACCTAATAAACCTTAAAACACAACAGGGGGAATCCCTGTCTTCCTCCTCATACAAAGTTTCTCTTATATGAGACTTTTTCCCCTGAATCATTTCACAGGAAATTTCACAGGGTTTCTCTGAAACTTTGTGAATTTGTTTGTGGAAGATATTCTAAGTGGCACAGAGTTATTAAAATTATTGCATCGGGTAGTACCTCTTTTTTTATCGTGTGATTCACCAAACAGTCGTTAAGGTACAAGGAATTTGGCACTTTTTTGTGCAGAACAAAAAGACAACAGGATCTTATCTTAAAGGAACCTGGAAAATATTGCTGCTTTAGGGAGTCTTAATGGAGAGGCTGGGGCTGCAGTGGCTCAGTGGTTAAGATGCTCACCTTGTTAGCTGGAAGGCTGGCAAGTCAGCAGTTCGAGACCCGGGTATTGCATGATGGATTGAGCACCTGTCTCTGACCTAGATCTTGAGGACATGAAAGGAGCCTCATTTGGGTATTCCCTGAGTGGAGTTTCTTCCACAAAAATTCTTTCAATCCAGAATAATTTCTGACATGAAATTATTATTATTATCATTATAACGGGGAGGCTTATTGTGGCAAGATTCAGAAAATCACTGAGAGTAAAACATTTTCCAACTAATTGTCTCATGGAGCCTTTTCAGTAGAAAAGCAATTCTTCTCCTCCTTTCCTTCTTTGCTTCCCCTTTTACCCCATCCTGTGTTGAGGAAGATACAAGGTTCTTGCTCTGGTACTTCTAGCCATACCCATCAAGCGCAGCTCTGCAAAATATGGGAAATTGCTGCACATGTGTGGACGCATATGCTCAGTAACCCGTTTGCACATGCCCATTTGTGCATGCACACCGTTGCTGTGCATGCACAGTAAGACCTTTCCCCGCCGTTCAAATACGGGACGGCGGTGGGAAAGGGGAGGAACGAGCGCTGAAAAACCGGAAATCCCGGCCAATACGGGATACTTGACAGGTATGCTTCTAGCAGCCTCCACCAGTGTTATCTGGTGTTCTTGTAATATTTCTTTGATGCTATCTCTCCACCTTCCTTTGGGTCTGTCTCATAGTCTTTGTCCTTCTCCTCTTTCCACATAACTCTTGTAAGGCAGTTTCTTTCTGAGACTAGAGAAATTTAAAGTAGATTTTGGTTCAGTTCCCCTCGTTTTATATGCAAGATTATTGGAGCACGGTCTGCTTAATATTCACTCGCCATCTGGGCTTTTAAGTGTATGTTCAACAGATGTGATTGGTATTTTTTAAATGGTTGTTAATTTGCATTGAAAGATGTTTTACTATAAACCACCCTGAGCAGCGCTAGACACTAATTTGGCAGTATATAAATGAATGAATATTTAAAAAATCAGAATTTATCAGTGAAACACAGGTGGTCATGATGAGAAGGACTCTTTTTTTCTTTATTCGTGTCAGATGCACCACCAGCATATAATAACATACAAAGCTAAAATTACCACATCTAAAAACAAGATAGAATTTAAAAGGGCTAGATACCAGAAACAAGTCTACTTCTGTTTTATTGACTACACAAAGGCTTTTGACTGTGTGGACCACAACAAAATGTAGCAAGTAATTAAAGAGATGGGAATACCAGAACACCTCATATACCTATTGAGAAATTTGTACATGAACCAAGAAGCAATAGTTAGGACAGAACACGGAATGACAGAGTGGTTTGGAATAGGAAAAGGAGTAAGACAAGGTTGCATTTAGCACCCTACCTATTCAATCTATACACAGAGCACATAATGTGCAATGCAGGAATGGAGGAATCACAATATGGGATCAAAATTGCTGGGAGAAACATCAACAATTTGAGATATGCAGACGATACAACCCTAATGGCAGAAAGTGAGGAAGACCTAAAGAACCTCTTGATTGGATTGAAGGAGGAGAGTGCAAAAGCTGGCTTGAGACTCAATATCAAGAAAACCAAGATAATGGCAACAGGTCCGATCAGTCCCTGGAAAATAGATAGGGAAGAAGTAGAAGCAGTAACAGATTTTACTTTTCTAGGATCTAAGATCACTGCAGATGGAGACTGTAGCCATGAAATAAAAAGACGACTGATTATGGGGAGACAAGCTATGAGAAACCTGGGAATATAGTGAAAAGCAGAGACATCACCTTGAAAACAAAAATTCGCATAGTCAAAGTAATGGTATTCTCAGTGGTAATGTATGGGTGTGAGAGCTGGACCATTAGGAAGGCTGAGCACAGAAGAATAGATGCCTTTGAGATGTGGTGTTGGAGGAGAGTCCTGAAAGTCCCTTGGACAGCAAAGAGAACAAATAGGTCAATACTGGAAGAGATCAACCCTGACTGTTCATTGGAGAGACAAATAGTGAAGATGAAGCTAAAGTACTTTGGGCATCAAATGAGAAAGGAGGACTCACTTGAGAAGGCCTTGATGCTGGGAAAGGTGGAGGGCAAGAGAAGAAGGGGGTGTCCAAAGATGAGATTGATAGATGGTATTGTGGATGCAATGGGCACAGAGCTTGGCAGGCTGAGGAGAATGGTGGAGGACAGAGGTGCCTGGAGGAAAATGGTCCATGGGGTCGCAAAGGGTCGGAATTGACTGTGCGACTGAACAACAACAAGAAGAAGATGACATCTGCCCAATATCAGGCCACATCAACAGCATTTCCTCTTGCCAACATAAGGTCCTCCTCAGTGCACGTTGAGTGGCATTGTGTGCATTGCATAGTATGGGAGATAATTTGTATTTCTCTGCATTCAGACAGGCTGTCATCAACAGGGAAACCCCACTTCCTTAGATTAGCCCTTGATCTTCCTACCACGGCACACAGTCTATTTAAAGCTTTCCACACAAGCCATGGTTGTTCTTGGCCAGGCAGTAGAGAGCCATGTGGCTCTGCCCAATTATCTGGTAGCTCCTTGCTCACCTTTCATAGTTCTAAGGCGATCTGTGGGGACTGGTTGTTCAGAGGGGCAGAAGTTGTGAGGAAGCTGATCCTTGATTTCAGTCTCTGCTTTGGTGGTTGGTGATCAAATAGAAGGTGTAAGAAGAGCTCTAAACCTAAGCAATTGAATCTTGTTCAGAAATAATTTGATTCAATGGCGTAGGTTTAGAAGGGCTCTAAACCTAAGCCATTGAATCAAATTATTCTTGAACAAACTCTTTGCAATCCCACAGAAGTCATTTTTTTCTGTTTCAGTGCAACACATGCAGGAATTCTTGGTAATCTGTCCTTAAACAGACAAAAAGAGTGTGGATTATCTGCACTGCCAAGGAAAGTTTTCTAAGAAAGATTTCAGCATGCCATCTGAACTCTAATTGAGACAAGTCATGATCAGTTACACATTGACAGACGTTCTGTGCATCTAGTTTTATATCAAGATGAATGTTAGCTGGGGAAATGGATAGTGTAAATTCTCTCTTGCTTATTGCATCATATCACCCTCCTTGTTTTTTCATCTCCTTTCATGAATTCTCCTCTTTCCTTTCAGCCTGTCACTGGTGGCCTAGGAGAAAGGGAGAGACCGCCTCTATGGCTTAATCATGGTAAAACACAGGGCTTGGAAAAATTACTTTTTGGGACTGTACCCATTGATGAGCCTTGGTGATGCAGTGGTTAAACTGCTGTACTGCAACTAAACGGTTGTAGGTTCGATCCTGACCAGGGCTCAATGTTGACTCAGCCTTCCATCCTTCTGTGGTTGGTAAAATGAGTACTCAGCATGTTGGGGGCAAAATGCCAGAGAGTGCACTAAGCACTATGGGGTGGTGTCTAAATTTAATTACTATTGCTACATTCTCCAGCCAATATGGAATTATTGGAATTTTATATTTTAAAAAAAGCAGCACTGTCCTTGGTGCCAGTGGCATGGAGTGGGGCAGGGCTTGCCCATGATGGTGCCATAGGTTCGTCCCATAGGTTCACCTACACTGCCTTAGTAGGAACAATAGCAACCATTAACCATTAACTTTGCAAACTTATATCAGGAATGGCCAAAGAACAGACTACGGCCCATGTATGACCCACATTAGAGGACATGGAGAGGGTTTTGCTATGTTTTTGCTTTCCCTCAACCTTTTTGGGGAGCTGAGAAGTGGACTGATTGTGTAAAAGCTGGTCACTTTTACTTCTGATTGTGTAAAAACTGGTCACTTCTACTTCTGGAAAAAGCTCTGAAACAACTCAAAGGGGATAAAGCATACCTGTCAACTGCGGCTCCGGACAATCTGGGACCTGTGCACAACAGTTCTGCGCAAGTCGCGTCCTATGCATGTGAAGAAGGCTTTTACGCTTGCGTAGAACCCTTTTATGCTTGCGTAGCCTTCTACGCAAGCATAAAAGCCTTCTACGCATGCGTAGAACGCGACTTGCACAGAAGGGATGCACAGTACCTCTTTTCCCCCACTGCCAATTCCGGGGTTTTGGCAGCTGCGGGCAGGAAATGGCGCAAATCAGCACTGAAAATCAGGAAATCCCGGCCAAGCTGGGAAGGTTGACAGGTATGGGCTAAAGCACAACAAATCCAATTCCATACAACAATTTAATCATTTGATTCATAAATGATTAAAAATTATAAATGATGGGGTTGTGTTTTATTAAATCTATACAGGTCACACACCATGCACGAGGAATACATTCTAAGTCCTACCATGGATACTTGAAACAGTGGATAACAGTGAATCCCTGTAATTGCAATGCAGCTAGTGGCCTCCAGTGGCCATCTCTGGTAATGCACCATAGAAATGCATGTGTATTTCAGATTTTAAAAATTGAATATTTTAATACCCATGGATAACTGCAACCATGGGTACTCAACCCATGGGTATGGAAGATGACTCGTATAATATTGTATAACTGGTGTTGTGTTTTAATGGGAAAGGTCAGTTGACTTTATGTACCAGCTGCAACAGACTCACAAGCTTGCAATCAGCATTCTCAGCATCTCCTTAGCCTTTTGACCTCCTTTGATACCAAGAATGTCCAAGTTCTCCAAAAGAGAGCTTTGGTGAGTCGCTGCATCTGGTGTATGTAAGATAACACCTGATGAAATTGAGCCTTTTGCCATTAAAAGTAAAGAGCAGGCTTTCGGCATATCAATATCAGAGAAACCTTACCTGAGTGAATGCTACTGTCGGTTTGCTGATTGAGGATAAAGCACTTGCAAGTATGAGGGGAGCAGTTCATTTCCTACACCACTTGCCCAAGACCTCCCAAAATTTAGGACTTCTATTCCCGGATGCCAGCTTTCTTATCTAAAGAATAGACAAATACTTCTACAAAAGGGTCATGGCTGTGCAAAAGAAAGAAAAATAGTGGTGCAATTGAATTATAATTTAACTAAATTATTGTGGTTTCATTAACATGCAATTTAAAACATTAATTAAATGTATTTATTGTAGGTTTTTCACTCCACTTTTCTTCTAGGGGACTCAAGCTAGTGCATAAGCTGTACCACACACACGTTTGCTATGATATCTCTGTAAACCAGTGTTTCCCAACCTTTAGTTTTGACCTTCAATTCCCAGAAGCCTAAGTCAATTCCCCAAACACTGATCAGCCAATTAACTGGCTTAGGCTTCTGAGAATTGAAGTTCCACTTGTGGGGCATGGGCCCCACATTGAGAAGCCCTGCTATAATCAGACAGATCAGAAAGGGAGTGGCTGGACCCCAGGGGGAACATGGCTGGGTGCGGGTGATTTGAATGTGAATCTTTTCAGTCTAAAATTGGCACTCTACCCTCAGCCATTACCTTCCAAATCTGTTGGGCTAAATTCCATCCTATACAGCTACCATGACTATGAGACCTTCTGGTTAGAGATGATGGTGCAGGAAGGATTTTATTCAGTTTTGAGAAGGAGAGTTTGAAAAGCTCATAAATTCTTTCATAAACCCAAGTGCTGCATGATGGAGTGAGCTCCTGTCGTCTGTCCCAGCTCCTGCTAACCTAGCAGTTTGAAAGCAAGAAATTGCAAGTAGATAAACAGGTACCGCTTTAGCAGGAAAGGTAACAGTGTTCTGTACACTCTGGTGTCTAGTCACACCTGAGACCTAACCATGGAAACATCTGCAGACACAGACAGCTTTGACTCTTTGGCTGTAAACGGAAATGAGCACCGCTCCCTAGAGTTGGACACAACTGACTTTCAAGCAAGGGAGACCTTTACTAAATTCAATTGAGAGAACTTGAGGTGTGTTATTTTTAAATGAAAATGCCGTAAAACTCCTACTTACGGGGGGAGTCCATTCCGTAGGCTTTTGCTTAAATCAAATTATTTTGTAACTCGAAACAAACCCATAGGAAAAAATATTTTACGTAACTTGAAGCAAACCCATAGGAAAAAGAATCTTTACGTAACTCAAAGCAAATCCATAGGAAATCGTGTAAATCGAGACATGGCTTTAGCATAAAATCATTATGTAAGTCGAATTTTATGTAACTCGAGGCATTTGTAAGTTGGGGTTTTACTGTAATAGAAATCAAACTGACAGCATTGTCCATGACCTGGATGGAGTCTTAGATTTTACAATTCTCTGTTTTACAATCCCTAGTGGTTCGACTATGTTTGATCTGATTTAGGATTCCCTTCTTCAAGAGTTCCAAGGCTGGCAGACACCACATGATCCTCTCCATATAGGTAAGAGCTGTGCCAGTTACATTTGGCCAGTAAAGAAAGCAAAGAATTTCTTGTAGCTTATTCTGGAGAAGAAGGTATTGATATTGGCATAATAGTTTCCTCCTATGGTGGCCTGTGTATGCTGGGAAGAACTTGACATGAGGGAGTAGGATGTATTTTGTAGCCCATGAACAGTAAGCCCATGTGCTGTCTACCTTCAGACAGAGGAGTTAATCTATACCTATCGATCAAGCTCCAGTTAGCAAAGGACCGATGGGGCCAAAAATATCATGACTGGAAGGGTTGGGTGGAAAGATTCAAGATCATGTCTCATATCGACATACTCAACACCTTCTAACACCTGACAGGCCTGGTATTGCTCACACGAACTGATCCCTCCCTTGATACCCCCTCAGTGCTTCTTCCACTGCTACTGTTCTATGGGGAAGCAGCAGGGAAATCTGGGCATCCTTCCATTATTTGAATTGCTACCCATAATACCCATGTAAGTTTGTGGAGCATCCTTTGTTGTATCCTCACAGTGAAGATGTGGAAACACCACATGCTTTTGCTGGATGTATAAATATCTTGAGGGAGGAGACAGAAATTTATGGCATTTAATGGTAGAAAAATTTGGGTTCTCCTGCCTTAGTTGTAGGGAGATTTGCCTATTTAAAGCCTTGAACATGGCTGCTTGTGTCATTCTTACAACCAGACAATCCTTTGGGCCTTAGTGTCTGCGCATTGTTCCAATCTGGGGTTAGGAGACACTGAGATTTGCCTTACAAAAGTGTGGATAGACAGTCAAATAGACACACAGAGATATACACACACAAAGAGGTAGAACTTCCTCCTGATAAAGTGTCCCTTAATCTCAAACTCAAGGAATTGTACCGGAAATGTCACACATGAGGACGCTGAAAGACATTTTATTGCCTGTTTTCTCTTGCCCTTCTCAGCGTCTAAATTCACAACTGACCTCTGTGTGTCTGCGTGTTGTGGTTGCTGTCAAAATAGTTTCTCCGTGATTTTGTTACAAACACATCCTCCTCGTTCTTTTGAAAGGGTGAATAGGTCAGGAAACAATTAAGACTGTGCAGTAATGGACCTGGAGAAGAGTGACGCTTTCTTAACAAAATCAGCCGCCATTTCCTTTAGGAACTGAAATAATTAGTTTTGGGGTGATCATTTAGGAGGTCCAGGTTCATGTTGTGGCTCTCTGCCTGAGGGAGAAATTTCTTCCATCCCATTAAATTTGGACAGATAGGACAGAACCTGGAAATAACACATTAAAAGCGAGGTCACTAGTCATTATTCATTGCTTTTTTGTCACGTAATGAGGGTAAATGTCATTATTGCTAAATGTTTTAACAAAAAGCAAGGCAACCATTAATTTTGTGTATGTGTGTTAATGAGGAATATTTACATGCTGGTACATGTAATTTGCATGTATATTACTTTTGGGAGGATGAAGCCATTTGGGTAGGGTTGTAAAAATAAAGTTGACTGTGATTTGTTACTTGCTAAATATGAATAATATAATTGACAAACTATACATGGGGAACTCAACCATTCACACTGCATACATCAGCATTGGTCCTTAGCATTTCTGCGACAGAGTATGCTGCTCCAGTATTGAGCACATCCTCACACATGAAACAAGATGTTGCTGTTAATGAAACAATGTGCACAGTGACAGGATGCATCAAACTTGTACCGGTAGAGAAAATATATCCTCTTGTTGGTAATGCTCCACCTAAGCTATGGAAAGAAGTAGCAGTGGACGGCAAGACAATTTAACAAGAGAATGACCCTTAACATTCCTTGACAGATATATGTGTCGAATCCACCAACTCAGATCCAGGAAGAGCTTTATGGCAAGAAAAAATATTCTTGAGGGTACGCAAAAGGAAAAGCAAATTATAAGATGGCAAAAAGAGCTCACTGAACAAGGAATAACATTAAAAGAAGATATGGCTGAGAAACTCAAACTCCCCAACATCACTTGGAGGACCTTGAATAGTCTATTCAGGAGGACCTTGAATAGACTTGGAGGACCCTGAGGTCAGAGTCTCTAAATGCAAGACCAGCATGCTCAAGTTGGGGCTGCTGGTGGACAACAACATGCTCTGTGAATGTGGAGAGATATAGCATCTGGCTCATTTGCTGGTCTGCCAATTACTATCAGAAACAGGTACGGATGAGGATTTAATTTTGGCCAATGGCAAAGCCAAGAAGATAGCTTCATTTTGGCAGTTTAAAGTCTGACCTGGACATAAAAGGTGAAAAAAGAAAGTAATGTAATCCACTGCATAATGTAATGTGGAGAGGAAGAATGGAACCGGGGGTGTTTGTCAATTTCCCTTTGTCAATTTCCCTTCCTCCAAAATTTACATTTCAAAAATCTTAAACTGTCCAAATTCCAAATTCCTATTCCAAATCTGAAGAAATGTGTCAGAGCTGGTAATGTCTTCAATAATAAGAGAAAATAATTTTTTGGATCTAACTAAATTCAGTAGGTACAGCTGTTCCCAGCCCTACATGGGCCACACTGCATCTGCTTGCTCCACAGCGATTAAACAGGTGAAGCCAGTAGGAAAAAGAGGAAGAAATCGTGTACAAGGATTCAAATCCATTGTATTGCAACATACAGGCAGGAGCTATACAGCAGGCTGAACAAGGCAGAGAAAATAACTTCAGCACATTGGATAGCTACTTTAATGTTCATACGAAAAACATGACTGGATTCACCATCTCCATGAAACTGGAGGCATCAGCAGGCACTTGCTTCAAAGAACTATGCCTAAGCATCATTTTATAAATTTAGTATCTCAAAGTCACATCTCTGAACAAATGAATTTCTGGTCTCTCCCACTTTTTTTAAGCCTCCTGTTGATCCCACGTCATATCTGAAGGAACCTGGGGATGTTTTAATAAATTATTATCAAAAATGTACTGAAAGTACTGGCATGAACTCTAGGAAAATAGGACAATAAATGCCCCAGATAGTAGATTTGCACCTCAGTCCCAAACTAGACTGCATAGTAAGTATGTCATCAGAAACAGAACTCCCTAGACTAGGGATTGAGGACATGTTATTGTCCTTGCAGATGCTTACTTCACTCTTCATTTTACAAATTAGTTAGCTTTTGCTTTGTGATTGGTAATAATAGTAGTAGTAGTAGTAGTAGTAGTAGTAGTAGTAGTAGTAGTAGTAGTAGTTGTTGTTGTTGTTGTTGTTGTTGGCAGCAGAGGCAGTGGAGGCGGCAGAGGAGGAGGAGGAGGCAGAGGTGGAGGTGGCGGCAGTGGAGGAGGAGGCGGCAGCAGTGGCAACCTTTTCCCTACACCACTTGAAAAAATATACCCTCATGTTGGTATCACTCCACCTAAGATCAGGAGAGAACTAGCAGTAGACAACGAGAGAACTAACAAGAGAATAACCCTCGACATCCTCGGAATGGAAATGAGCATCAAGACCACTGGCTCAGATCCAGGAAAAGCTTTATGGCAAGTACAAACATTCCTGAGCGTACACAAGAGCAAAACCAAATTAGAAGATGGAGAAAGGAGCTCACTGGGTAAGGAACCACGTTAAAGGAGGATATAGCTGAGTATCTCAACTTCCCCTATGTCACTTGGAGGACCCTGAATAGGCTGAGGGTTGGGGTCCCTAAATGCTAAACCATCATGCTCAAGTGGTACAGAACCCAGCTTATTTATTTTTCAGCCTATTACTGCCAGAGGCATGCACTGATGAGGACTTGGGTTTGGGCAATGACAAAGCCAAGAAAGTGGCTTCATTTTGACAATCCAGGGTTTGATCGGGATATGAAAGAAGTGCTATAACTGTTTAGGGCAGGGATTCTCAACCCCTGGAACCATTTCATGTGGCCCCCACTGCCTCCACCACACCAGGAAGTGCCATGTGGTGGAGGAAGGGCAAAATGGCCACCCGGCCCCTGAAGCTGTCTGAGGGAGCATGACCCGACCCCTGGATTTAAAAGGTTGAGAACGCCTGGTTTAGGGGCTACAGCGAAAGTAAGGCTGGCATTCTCAGCTTTTGTTGTCAGTCATAGGCAAGCAAGCTGCATGAGAGGAGGGTGACGTGTTTCTTCGTCCTTTATCTTTTCCATCATACAAAAAGCCAGAGTCCCTGTTTTTTTATGCATCTTCCCAAATGTCTTCTCCATCTTCCACAGAAAATGACAATGATGACTCCACCTGGGTTTATCCCTCCTGCTCTCTTGTCCCTGTAAACTGAACCCTAGAGTCGGATACAACTGGCTTTCAAGCAAGGGAAACCTTTACCTTTTCCTAGTCTCCAAAACCTAAGGTGCAGTAGTTTCCTTCTATTTGGCACAAGTTAGGGATCATCTAGAATATTGTGTCCAGTTCTGGACATTATACTTTAAGAAGGATGCCAATAAACTAGAACAAGTTCAGAGGATGATCAGGAACTGGAAACCAAACCCTATGAGGAAAGACTGCAGGAACTGGGCATGTTTAACCTTGAGAAATGGAGACTGAAAAGGGATATGATAACACTATTCAATTACCTGGAAGATAATCATAAAGAAGAAGGGAAGAATCTGTCCTTGATCATCTTAGAGTGCAGGATAAGTAATAATAGGCTGAAACTCCAGGAAGCCACATATTGTATAGGCTGAATGTCAGGAAAAACCTCTTAACTGTAAGAACAATATGACAACGGCACCCTTGACCTTGGGACAATTGTCTATCAGATCTGTTTTTATTTGTATTCCTGCATTTAACATAAAGCAAGAAATTGCAAGTAGATAAATAGGGACCAGTTTGGTGAGAAGGTAAACAGCGTTCTGTGCGCTCCGTTGTCTGGTCATGCCTGCCACATGACCACGGAAATGTCTGCAGAAGCAGACAGCGCTGGCTCTTCGGCTATGAAACAGAGATGAGCACTGAACCCTAGAGTCAGATATGACTGGCTTTCAAGCAAGAGTGACCTTTACCTATGAAG
Organism: Bradypodion ventrale; assembly: GCA_035047345.1. Taxonomy (NCBI): domain Eukaryota; kingdom Metazoa; phylum Chordata; class Lepidosauria; order Squamata; family Chamaeleonidae; genus Bradypodion; species Bradypodion ventrale. The sequence continues at coordinate 315,587,390 of JAWDJE010000004.1, forward strand.
ATTTGCCAAGTCAGAAGTGCCCAATTCCCTGAGATTTCATGTTCAAAGCCAGGGCCCTGGAGTCATAGAGGTTGTGTCATGAAAAAGAATTATGAAATGATGTGTGCTGTAACAGACAGATAGACAATGTAGGGACACTGCAGTGGTTTTTAAAGGCCAATGTATCAATTCTAACAGTAGCAGCAGCAGCAGCAGCTCAGGAGAAAGAAAATTAATGAAAAAGATAAGGTTACTTCTGACTCGTTCCAGACAACATGACCTGAAGCTAAGAGAATGAACTCCAAAAACTACAGTAAGATATTTAACTTGGTAGTAGCTTGATAATCCAAAGTCTGAAAGCCAAAGATTGGACTCCTAAACTTAACTCTTAAGGCCCATCCTGGAACCCAGCAAGCCTAGTAGATAATCTGCAAATGTACCATTAAAAAATAAGAGCCCATGATGAGCAAGAATTACAAAACAAATTCCCTGCAACCCAACACAGAGCCCTGGCCATTGCATCCCATTCAAGAAAGAACAAACCCATGGCTGTTTCCTTGACTGTTGGCTTCTATTTCAGGGATTTAAGAGACAGAGTACTTGAAGCTCAAGTACTTTGGCCACCAAATGAGAAGGGAGGCCTCACTGGAGAAAGCCCTGATGCTGGAAAAGATTGAAGGCAAAAGAAGAAGGGGGTGGCAGAGGATGAGATGGCTAGATGGCATTGTTGACACAGTGGGCAGAGATCTGGGCGGGCTACAGATGACGGTAGATGACAGAGGAGCCTGTCGTGCAGTGGCCCATGGGGTCGCAAAGGGTCAGACTCAACTGTACAACTGAACAACAAAGGAGGCAGAGGTGGCAGCAGCAGCAGCAACGTAAGTAAAGTGAATTATCTGTATGTAGGTTAAAGTAGTTTGAGAAAGAATATCCACATATGCTATTTTCCCCCTGCTGTCACTACCTGCTAGGTCCCAGAGATGGAAATGACTTTCTTGTGCCTAAAATAGATGCTATGCTAAATCTTTAGCACACAAGAGGTCTCTAAATCCTCTCTCACTTCCTGTTAAGTCTGAGTCTCTCTCTCTCTCTCTCTCTCTCTCTCTCTCTCTCTCTCTCTCTCTCTCTCTCTCTCTCTCTCTCTCTCTCACACACACACACACACACACACACACACACACACACACACACACACACACTTGCAGAGCTTAGTAAAAGCTGGTCAATGGGAGCCACAAAAGGCATTTTGGTGTTGTTGTTTTTTAGTTTCTACAATGAACATCTAGGTGTTTTTAAGACGTAATAATAAGGGCATTTAAATCTTTCCTCCTTGTGCATGGTGTTATAACCCTGAATCCAGAGTCCAGGTCATGCATGCTACATAATTAATACAGAGTCTACAGTTTGGGTCAGAGATTGGGAAAAACACTTTTAAAAGCAATTATTATTAAAATTTCAGTTGTAGCCTACAAAAATAACTCTGCCCATCTCTGGATCAGTCCTTCAGGATCAGGAAAAAAGCACTTTGTTTACCTAACATGAAGAAATGGCCTAACATGAAGAATCCAGCTCATTTACCAGTCTGCCGATTACTGCCAGAAACACGCACCGATGAGAACTTAAGTTTGGCCAACAACAAAGCCAAGAAAGTGGCTTCATGTTGGCAGTCCAGGGTTTGAGTGGGACATGAAAGAAGAAGAAGAATGAAGAAGGGTGACAGCATCATGCTAGGAAGAGACAGCTACAACACATACCAGCACTTAATGTGCTGTTTTCCAGGAAATCTTGAAGACCAAGATGAATATTCAAACAAAAATGAAGCTCGCGTCATTGCTCATACTCTTAAGAGCATCATGGAAGTAAATGGTGGGCTGCTGGTGGCAAATTCTTGGCACACAAGAACATATAGCTGTGGGAGCAGAGGGGGTGGCATCAAAATTTAAAGGGAAAATTCACCTTCTAGAGATTAAGACTTCTCTGTCAAATCTTCTTATTCCAAATGAAATCTTGTATTTTTTGGTAGCAGAAATGATGACATGAAATCTGTCCTACTTTGGGAACATTATAAGAAGCCACAGCTTGCTGGAAAATACAGTAATCTGGGGAGAGGCTGAAGGGAGCAGGAGAAGTGGAAGACCAAATATGACATGAACACCAAGGCCATTAGAAGTGTGGGTGGAGAATGATGGGGCCTGTAGTCTGACCCATTTAAAGAATGCTTTCTTGGAGCAGGGATATCCAGCGTAATGTAATGGATAGACTAGCAAACAACAGTTCAGGAGACCTGGCTTTGAATCCCTGTCAGTCATTCAAACTCACTGGTAAAATCACTACTCAATTATCTCATCTATCTTGAAATCTCTTCAAGCCAGAACCAATCTATAGGGTCACTGTATGTTGGTTCTTGCTTGAAGGCGCATAACTGCAATGCATACATTACAGAGTTTAGAAACCTTACTTTTCCATAATCCCAAAATTCTCTGACCAGTATAGCCATATGCAAATTTCAATATACATTCTTCCTCCCCTGGCTGAGCTGTGTGTTGTGGGGTTTGTTTGTTTTTATTTTTTAAAAAAACATGTTTTCAGCCATTTGCATTTCCAGAAATGCAGGTGTGTCTTTATGCAAATCTTCTTATTCCAAAATGCACCAGAAACCTCATAAAGATGAGCATTTCCAAGATCACAGATGGTTTCTTTCCCTCACAATCGATCATGGGGAAATGTGAAATGGCTACTTTTTTCTGAGGCATCTTGTTTTATGTCCCTCCCTCGCCTACAATTTGAAACATTTTTTCTCCCCAAATTGCAGGATCATCTTTATCTCTTTCTAAAAATATGCTGAATTTGTGTTGGGGAACCTGCATGGCCCGTGTTACACAAATTCCCCCATCTATAGGTGTTGATTCATTCTTGCAAAGGTCGAACTCTGAACTGCCAAAATGAAGCCACTTTCTTGGCTTTGTCATTGACCAAAAATATATATATCCTTATTGGTACATTGTTTCTGGTAGTAATCGGCAGATCAGCAAATGAGCCGGATTCTGTATCTTTCCATATTCACACAGCATGTTGTTGTCCACCAGCAGCCCAACGTGAGCATGTTGGTCTTACATTTAGGGACTCCAACCCTCAGGGTCCTCCAAGTTACGTAGGGGAGGTTGAGTTCCTCAGCCATATCCTCCTTTAATGTTATTCCTTGTCCAGGGAGATTCTTCCTCTAACTCAGGGATTCTCAACCTGTGGCCCATGGCACCATTTCATGTGGACCCGCACTGCCTCCACCACTCCAGGAAGTGTCATGTGGTGGAGGAAGGGCAAAATGGCCATCCGGCCTCCAAAGCTGTCTGAGGGAGCGTGACCCCGGCCCCCATCTTAAAAAGGTTGAGAACTCCTGCTCTAGCCTCTAATTTGGTTTTGTTCTTGTGTACCCTCAAGAGTATTTGTTCCTGCCATAAATTAAGCTGGAAGTGGCTGATTGATGTAAAAGATAAGAATGTCACAATACAATTTCTCTGAGCTTATAAATATTTTTATTGAGCTACACATAATTATTATGACAAGTTAATGTGATAGTGTTTTGCTGCTTCATGCTGAATATTCTTTATATATACACAGTAGTCCTTAGTGAAAAACCAATAAAAATTAATTAATTATAAATATATAAAAGCTTTTGGTAAGCTGGCTAGACTTTTTTTAAAAGCTCTCTTCATTTTAGTATGTGTTCCTGCTAAAAAATATATTATTCTCTTCCTTTTATAGAATGAGATTGATTTCAGTAATTTGAACAATTTTACAGAATTTGGACTCATTCCTCTCCCAAACCATTTACTCATTTGTTGTTTTTCAAGAGTAACATATTACCTATCACTTGTGAGTAATAAGCAAAGCACCTCTTACTCTTGATGCTCTTTGTAATTTTTAATGACAAAAGCCCCTCAAATTATTAAAATCACACCAACCTCTTCCTTAAATATGCTGCAAAAGTAAAGTTTCTTTAAAAAGAATCAAGTCTGTAATATATTTCTGCAAAACTTCTAGAATTAATGTTTTAAAGCATGTTATAGTTAGTAAATACATTGTTTCACATTACTGGGGGAAATGTGATTAGAACTATATTTTGTAAAATGGCATTTTATATATTTTTGCACATTTGTGTGTACATACACACCCCTCTAAACTGACCAGACCTGCCGTTGAGAAGAGGGGAGCAACTTTCTTTAATAGTAGATTCTTCGCCTTCCATGTCTAGGCCAGACGTGAAACTGTCAAAATGAAAGCACCTTTTGATGAGTTCATTCTGCAGTTCCTTTCATCTAACCTGGTGTGAGAAAGATTAGGCAGGTTACCAGGGTACGCCTGGTTGTGGTTCAAAAATACCACAATCTTCAAGGAGGCTCTTTCTGTGTACCCATAGCAGTAGATGATGGGGCACAGATGATGGGGAAGTTACAATAATACCTTAGTTATTTTATCTAAGCATGCACACACATACACGAGCCAATTCCTAATCTTAGGAGGAATATGTGTAAGTTTCACATGGCCCATTAGATCTGCTGCCTTCAGATATGGTAAAATGTATCAACATGGAAAGGAAATTCAACTGCTAATCTTGTTATTTTCTGTAAGCGGGAAAGGTTAGATAGATAGATAGATAGATAGATAGATAGATAGATAGATAGATAGTGATGTCCAGCTCAACAGATAGATAGATAGATAGATAGATAGATAGATAGATAGATAGATAGATAGTGATGTCCAGCTCAACAGATAGATAGATAGATAGATAGATAGATAGATAGATAGTGTTATGTCCAGCTCAACAGATTAGATAGATAGATAGATAGATAGATAGATAGATAGATAGTGATGTCCAGCTCAACAGATAGATAGATAGATAGATAGATAGATAGATAGATAGTGTTATGTCCAGCTCAACAGATTAGATAGATAGATAGATAGATAGATAGATAGATAGATAGATAGATAGATAGATAGATAGATAGATAGTGATGTCCAGCTCAACAGATAGATAGATAGATAGATAGATAGATAGATAGATAGATAGATAGATAGTGTTATGTCCAGCTCAACAGATTAGATAGATAGATAGATAGATAGATAGATAGATAGATAGATAGATAGTGTTATGTCCAGCTCAACAGATTAGATAGATAGATAGATAGATAGATAGATAGATAGATAGATAGATAGATAGATAGATAGTGTTATGTCCAGCTCAACAGATTAGATAGATAGATAGATAGATAGATAGATAGATAGATAGATAGATAGATAGATAGATAGATAGATAGATAGATGGTTTCTACAGTGTATGAAGCTTCAGAGAGTAATCAATAATTGGATTAGAAAAACAACATTCAGTTCTTTTAATATACACACTGTACAGTGGAATCTCATACAACAATCGCCCCATATAGCAATGAAATCGTATAACAATTAGGTTTTGGGGGAAATGGTGTCCCTTTCCCTATGGAAAAAAAATTGTACAATTTTTCAATGGGAAAAACCATTTTCCATAGGGAAAATCGCTATACGATGCACGCATCATATAGCAATTGTTTCATACAATGACGAGCCCCATGGAATGGATTAAAATCGTTGTATGAGGTACCACTGTATTTGGAATATTTTAAATACGTGATTTGTATCACACTGGACTATATCACTGTTAAAAGATGGAGCTCTGTATACGTATGTGTTGTCGTTAGCTGTATGTGTTGGCAGAAATAGGAAATATTGCTTAAAAACTTTTTAAAGATCTTCAAGAAAGTTCCTCCTATGTTCCTTACTCTTCTTCCCCCCTCCCCCCCATCAGTTTTGTCTGGCCTTTTCTTCCCCTCTCCTCTCTCATTCTTTCTCATTTTCTCATCTCAGTTTCCTGTCAAGGTGTTTGTTTTTTAATAAATGAAACTTCCAGAATAGACTTTCTGTTCAGTTTTTGCAGTTTCTCGTGTGAATGAAACGTCCGCCACAGATCTTTCACAAATAAAATCACCCCAGAAAAAGGAAAGAACATTACTCAGGAGGAAACTCAAGCCATAAAGCACTACTACAGCTTCCCTTTCTAGCCAGTTCTCTTCAAAGTTCATTCATAAAAAAATAAAAACAAGTGGCAGTTAATTCATAAAATGTACTAAACCGCCATTGGGCCATGTGGCGCACAGATCGTTGATGTTGCATATCGGTGAAGGAGAGCACATGTTCGTCCTTCATGCTTGGCAAATTGTAATGGCTTCTGGGCTTGTTATCTGCCTTCCCAATTTTCCCCTTGTTCCCTACCAGATATCCTTAGAAAACTAGAAGCCATGACAAACAGAGGTGGAAAGTGGAAGGAGGGGAGAGCATGGGTGTATTTTATGTGGGAAACGTCTCTCAAGCTGACTGTCATCCCCTTTTCCTGTAAGCCTTTTAAACCATTGAAGATTTTTTGTGCTGACTAATAAATCATCTGACATCAGTTCACACGCAAAAGTAAAGGTGTATTTTATGCCGATGTGTTAGGTAATGTAGTATGTAATACACAAAACCAGCCACTCATTGTTAGAAAGAAAGAGGTGGGGATTTTTTTGTGTGTAAAATAATTATTCTCTGTTACAGTAAAACATCCTGCACGGGTGGGGACTGAGAAAAAAAAATCAATTGTGCTTTTTAAAAAGGCCTTAGTTTAACAAGAAATATCTCGATACAAAAGCAGGGATCCATCCATTACATTTACAAACGTTAAGATCGGACGATGTTTAATCTTGGAGTGCATAAGGAATGGACCAATATCATTTCATCTTCCAATATCTACCCGTACATTAGGTAAAGTTAAAGGTTGCCCTTGCTCAAAAGCCAGTTGCATCCAACTCTAGGGTTCAGTGCTCATTTCAATTTACAGCCAAAGAGCCAGCGCTGTCTGCATTTGCAGACATTTCTGTGAACATGTGTCAGGCATGACTAGACACTGGAGTGCACAGAATGCTGTTTACCTCCCCTATTTATCTACTTGCAATCTCTTCCTTTCAAACTGCTAGGTTGGCTGAAGCTGGGATAGAGACGGGAGCTCACTCTATCATGCAGTACCCGGGAATCGAACTGCTGACCTGCCAACCTTCCAGTTGTCAAGTTCAGCATCTTTACCACTAAGCCACTGCAGCCCCTAGCATCTAGATTATGTTTTGATAAAATTGTGAACTAGCCTGAACTTTATCTATGCTTTATCTATGCTTATGAGCTCCCGTCTTTGTCCCCAGCTCCTGCCAACTTAGCAGTTCGAAAGCAAGAAATTGCAAGTAGATAAATAGGGACCACTTCAGTGGGAAGGTAACAGTATTCCATGCACTCTGGTGTCTAGTCACATGACCATGGAAATGTCTGCAGAAGCAGACAGCACTGGCTCTTCGGCTTTGAAACAGAGATGAGCACTGAACCCTAGAGTCAGATATGACTGGCTTTTGAGCAAGGGACACCTTACCTTTACCTTTACTATCCTCACCTTTATGGCTACCTGGCAAGGGCTGCTTTTCTTTTCAGGTCGGGTGGCTGCTATATGCTGTCAAGTTGCCTTTGACTTATGGCAACCGTCTGAATGAGCAATCTCCAAAATGTCCTCTCCTCAAAAGCCCTGCTCAGCTCTTGTAAACCCAAGCCTGTGGGTTCCTTTAGGGCCGTGATGGTGAATTTTGGCACTCCAGCTGTTCCTGGACTTCAATTACCAGAAGCCCAAGTCAGCACTCCTGCTGATCAGGGCTTCTGGGAATTGAAGTTCAAGAACCGCTAGAGTGCCAAGGTTCACCCTCACTGCTTTAGGGAGACAATTCATCTCATATTTGGTCTTTCTCTCATCCTGAGATTCTCTGGAAAAGGCAATGATGCTGATTTAGTGTGAGTAGGATCACTCTATTGTTCTCCTTCTTTTGTGCCCAGGTAAAACTTTAAACTGCCAAAATGAAGCCACCTTCTTGGCTTTCTCATTGGCCAAACTTAAATCCTCATCAGTATATGTTTCCAGAAGTAAATGGCAGGCCAGCAAATGAGTTGGATTCTGTATCCACATTCACACAGCAGCTCCCACTTGAGTATGTTGGTCTTACACTTAGGGATTCCAACCCTCAGCCTATTCAGCATCCTCCAAGTGATGGAGGGGAGGTTCAGATCCTCAGCTATATCCTCTTTTAATGTTTTTCCTTGTCCAGTGAGCTCCTTCCTCCATCTTCTAATTTGGTTTTGCTCTTGTGCACCCTCAAGAATGTTTGTACTTGTCATAAACCTCTTCCTGGATCTGACTCAGTGGTCTTGAGGCTCATATCTGTTCAGAGGATGTCGAGGCTTATTCTCTTGCTTAGTTCTCTCAGCGTCTACTGCTACTTCTCCCTTGATCTAGGGTGGAGTGATACCAAGAAGAGGGTATATTTTCTCAACTGGTGTAGGTTTAAGGCATCCTGTCACTATACACATGGTGTTATAGCAATGGAGAAGCAAGTAAAGGGAGGCAGGGCCACCATCAGGGCAGTACTACCAGTACTGCTGTATAGGGCCTGGAGCTGACAGGGGCCCTTCCACCACCAGCCATAACTATGTGTGGGGGGATGAGCCAATAGGATTGCTAAATATGGGCCCCAGAATAGTGAACGTACGAAAAACTCAGGATATTAAAAGAAATCTTGTTTAAAAATTGCTTTGAGAAATGTTTTTTATATGAAAAGATTTTTGGGGGGTTTCTAACCCTTCCCATTGCAGTGTGAGGATGTTTGGAGCGTTTCTGCTCAATTTTTGGGATTTTGCATTGTGTTTTGGCACCACCAGAGGCTCTCCCCACAACCAGGAAATGCCAAAAATTCCCCCGTCTCTGATCGTCAGGTACTAAACTGATGGCCACTAGAGGGCACTGTCAGAAATGTGCTGAATATGCACTGAAAACCAAAATACCATATATACTTGAGTATAAGCTGACATTTTAGCCCCAATAAGGGGACTCGGCTTATACTTGAGTCAATGACCATGAGGGTCCCAAAACCATGCTGGATTATTTGCTTTTCAATGCATTCCTATGGAAACCCACATTTTGAGATACAATTTTTTTAAGATACAAAAAACTTGAGGAACAAATTAATTTCATATCTTGAGGTTTTACTGTGCGTATTCAATTATCAATTTTCAAAGCTTTTCTGATTGGCTGGTATTCTTCCAGATCCTCTTTCTCCATTTTTCTAAAGTTGAGGATACCATTTGCCTACCTCCAGGCTTCAGAAACATCACTTGTTCCCCATGAATCCTTGAAGATTATTGGCAAAGCCCCCAAAGTTCCTTCAGTATTATGAGAAGCTTATAATAGTTCATTTGGCCCTAAACACTTGCGAACCACATAGAAACATGGAGAGATGATGCTGAGCTATTCATCTCTATTCTTATCTGTTGCAAATAATAAGATTATATTCTTCCTCATTATTGAAGATATGTACTGTATTTTTTATTTCAGTGCCAAGTCTTTCTAAATTTAAAGCTACATATGTGAATTAACACAACAAATTTTATGCATATCTACATTTTTGTCATTCCTTGCTTATTTTACTTTAGTTTAATGGGAGAATGGGTCCATAGGGACATACAACAGGTCTGGCTCTCTCCATCTATACTTATAAATCCAAGAGTTAACCGTTGGAATGTAACAAAGGATCCCGCACCCGTCCACACTATCCCATACCGAGCCTCCTGCACTCGCCCAAACCCGGTACGGAGGTTACTGAAGGGTTGAGAAAAGCGCCAGTGGGGGAAGAGCCCCACGAACACGAACAAAGGGAAACAACTTCGATTCCCAACATTCTCTGCGCCGCGCCACAGCCAATCAGGCTGAGAGGCACAAGCAAAAAGAACGTTGGGAAACGCGGTGCGGCCAATTGAAATCAAGCTGCAAGAAAAAAAACCACCACACAAAAGCAAACCACAAACGCAAAACTACAAGTCCCAGCGTCCTGCGCACTATGAGCGTACAGGACGCTGAGAAAGCCGGCGCATGAAAAATAAAATTACAAAACGCAACGGGAATGCAAGTCCCCAGCAGGCAGATGCAGCACCTCACAGCCACGCAAAACAAAAAGCCACAAAATGCCACTGGGAGACACCCACTGTCCTTCTTTCCTGGAGCAATGGGGAGAAGAGGGACTCCCTCTCCTCCACACTACCCCACCGAAGACACGGCAAGACCACCGCTGGCCTCAAGGAAAGTTGAGCCAGGGTGGAAAACCCCCCCAAAACAGGCAGCAGTTCGTCAGGGGAAGCACCCTCCCTGGCGGATGACTGTCTGATGCCTTTGTACTTCCAAATACAAAAGCAACAGCCAGCAATCTGGAAGGAAGAGCACCACCCCTTACGGATCGCTGCCTGCCCATCTCCGGTTAGGTAAGCCAGGAGAAAAAGGAGACAAAGAAGAGACAACCATCATTAGGCACAAATAGCTCTTCTCTGCCTCCTCCTTCTCCCCCGACCTACCTAATGAACCTTCCTGGGAGAAGAACAGGCTGACTGCCTCCTCCTCCTTTCCCCCATTGCTGCATCGAAACCAAAATTCAAAGCAGCAATGGGGAAAAGAGAAACCCACAGGCAGCCCGTTCTTCACGCTAAAGTAACCACCAAAAACAAACACCAAAATTAATAAAACATAATAAAACAAAAATAAATCAATAATTAAAAAGACCATGAATAAACAAAAAAAACCCACAAAATACACAAACAAAAACATCCACAATAACACCAAACGACATACAAAACACCTAACTACAACATGAAAAAACCACAAATTACACAAACAACAACTAATTACACAAATAAACCACAACGTAATAAGAAAAATTAAACAAAATCAAAAATAACCAAACCAATTAAACAAACCTAAAACTCAACCAAAACAATAAAGAACAAACAGAAACACCTCCCAGCCCACCACCACAAAAGCAAAACAAAGAAAAATCCCAGAAGAAAGAAAACCAGACAACTCACCAGCACGTCCTACTTCCACGACGACCAGAACAGAAATGAAGAAACAAAGACGACTTACCGGAAGAAGCCCCACCCAGAGGCCAGGAGAGAAAAAACAGTGAAACTAAAACAAAACCACCAGCAGCCCCACCTGCAGGGCAGAATAGTAAAAACAACTCAAAAAGACACAACAGCCCCACCTAGAGGCCACAAGAGTAAAAACAAGTTAAAACATAACAATAAATCAAAAGTTTACACAAATCACAAACATATGTCAAAAAAAATAAAATAAAAAGATTTATAACATTCTGTGTTGAGTTTTAACTCAAATAAAAACCCAAAACATCTAAACACAGTTTAAAAACATTAAATGTAAAAAACATGTGCTTTCACATTTTTAAAAATATTAACTACAGTACAACTATTAACAAAAAAAACCACAAACTAAAACATTATTTGGTTAAATAAAACAATTTGAAACAATTATATCATCCTTTGTTCTTTTTTTAATCCACAAAAAAACCAAAAAAAAAAAGAGCTGATCACAGTTTATAACAGCGCGGCATCACCGGGCAACCTATTGATAAAATCATGGAATCATAGAATTACAGAATAACTGAGTTATTATTTCATGTCTAAGTCAGACTTTAAACTGTCAAAATAAAACCACCTTTTGGTGAATTCATTCCATAGTTCCTTTCACCTGACCTGGTGTGAGAAAGATTAGCCAGCACAACAAGGTAGCTGTTGCCAGGGGTACCCCTGATTGTGGTTCAAAAATATCACAATCTTCAAGGGGGATATTTCTGAGTTGGAAGGGGACAATAAGGCCATCTATTCCAGCCCCCTGCTCAATGCAGGAATCCAAATCAAAGTAGATCTGACAGATGGTTATCCACATTTCTTTTGAATCCTTCCAGTGTTGGAGTGCTCACCTCCTGAGGTAATTGCTTCCATTGTCATACTGCTCTAACAGTCATCTAATACAGCATTCTGTATGTTTTAGATATCTGATGCTACTGTATTCCAGATACCAGGTGAACCTAGTTTTTGTAGTCAACAACCAATCTTCCATGGAAAGATACTTTCCAATGAATAGTTGAGATGAAGTCTACTAATAGAGAAAGGTGCCAGATAATGAATCCCTTTGTGTCTACATGTTTTGAACTGGTGTGGATCTACATGTTTGCAGAGTTTGGGAAAGTTTCTTCTTACAGAAAAACTCTCAGAAACCAACAGCTAGCATAAGCAAGACAGCCAAGAGATTGTGGTGTTGGAATCACTATTCCAAGCTCTTGAGGGAAGGAAAGCACTTCATTCAGCCCCTAAAGAAGCACTTACTGAGCAAAAATGCACACTAAAGGCATATCTTCAGACACGGCCCTCCTGACAAACAAACTTCTATCACCATTCATGCAAACTTCACATTAGCCTTTCAAGATCTGAGGGCTTCCAGTACAGAACTGCATTCCAAGACTGGATGACAGCTCTGTCTTTCTGAAGTGAAACAAATTTCTCTGATCTTCCAGAATGTGGCTACAGCAGTTAATATGATTATTAGCAAGCCACTGCTCTTTATTTGTTTGCATCAAGACTCTTGGTGCACCCTCTGGAAGTAGAATACTTCCTCTGCCATCCTATCTCAAGAGAATGCAGATGGACTGTAAACACACACCATGTGATGTTCAGGCTCATTTACAAGGACAAGAAAAAACGTATGGGGAAGAAAGAGAGAAATATGCTGACTGACATGATAAATAGGAGGATCACTCAGAATTTGTTATCCTTACAGGTCCCATGATAATCAGAGAAATGCAGCTTCTAAACGGGTTCCCTTTTTCACACACACATCAAATTTGCATTCAGGACCAAAGTTTAACACATTTTGAGATTTCAATGACAGTTTTAGTTAGTTAGTTAGTTAGTTAGTTAGTTAGTTAGTTAGTTAGTTAGTTAGTTAGTTAGTTAGTTAGTTAGTTATAGGGTTGCCATACATCCCGGAAACCCGAAAATTTCACGAGTTGTCCCACCCAGTCCCATAAAAAACATTGATAATTCCCGCTTTTGAAACCAAGCTTGGTTTCAAAAGGAAACAAATCGTGCTTTTTTCTTACCTTAGAGCGGCGATTCTATTGAATCACCAGTAGGTGGTGTCTGTGCAGCCACAGTCAGAAGAATACTACACGTGACGGAAAGAGCTCCGGTTGTCTGTCCCAGCTCCTGCCAACCTAGCAGTTCGAAAGCAAGAAACTGCAAGTAGACAAATAGGGACCGCTTTGGGGGGAAGGTCAACAGCGTTCCGTGTGCTCCGGTGTTTAGTCATGCCTGTCGCATGAACACGGTGAGGCGCCAACTCCAGGCATTCGGGAGGGTTCCCCCCACCACCACCTCCTGTCAACTCTTTCTTTCTCCTTTGCCTCTCTCCCAGAGTTCGGGAGTGGAGGAGCCTCTTTCCCCAGCCAGCAGGCTTTCCATTCCCCCTTTCCCCAGAGTAAAGCTGGGGGAAAGTGCCTTCCAGCAACATAAGCTAAACCCACTACGTGGCTTTGGGGCTTTCGCCTGGTCGGAGGCAAAGAGTTTGACCTGCCGCTGACCATCTCCAGGGAGGTAGGGCTCCATTTGGTTGTGCCCTGAAGTTTTCATTTCTTTCTCTTTTGGAAACACCAGAAACATGGGAGTGGGGAGAAATTGCACGTACTGTAGATAAATAGGGACCACTTCGGGGGGAAGGTAACAGCATTCTGTGCACTCTGGTGTCTAGTCATGCCTGCCACATGACCATGGAATACATCTGAAGAAGCAGACAGTGCTGGCTCTTCGGCTTTGAAACAGAGATGAGCACTGAACCCTAGAGTCGGATACGACTGTCTTTTGAGCAAGGGCAACCTTTACTCCTGATCCGTTTTTGTGGGAAATATGGCATCCCTAGTTAGTTAGTTAGTTAGTTAGTTAGTTAGTTAGTTAGTTAGTTAGTTAGTTAGTTAGTTAGTTAGTTAGTTAGTTAGTTAGTTAGTTAGTTGCTTTGAATCCTGCCTTAATCCCAGAAGAGATACTCAACACAATTCATAGCAAGATAAAACCGAGACAGATCAAAACAAAATGTAACAACTCCATCATACAAATTATAATATTAAAACATAAATGGATAAAAAGAAAGGCTTAAAAAAGCAAATCTCTAATAAGTATGCCACCAATCCAATAAAAGTCCCTTCTCCGTAGTCACTAATTGTACCTCAAATAAAACGTCTTTACTTGCTTCTGGAAGGAAAGGCAAACCTCTCTTAGAATGAGATTCCACAGTCTGAAAGCAGGTATTGAGAAGACACTCTTTGAAATCAATTTTAAAATTATTTATCCCATTTATCAGTCCTCCTTCAAATTTAAGTCAGAACATGTTAGGCTGTAAACACACTGAGGGACCCAGGGCTTAATGCTAACTGATAGTCCCAAGGAGAGCAGACCCCTTGTAAATCAGCTGCTGAATGGTGAAGCAATACATACCTAAAATCCATAAATTTTATGGATCTACCCTAGTTGGGGCTACCAACTATATTCTCTTCCTGACTCCAAATCCCCACCTGAGCCTTGACCATGACCTTCACTGGGTGATCTTAGTCTTATCACTCTCTCCTAGCTTAACCCTATCTCACAAGTAGGGAGGAGGAGAGCCATGAATACTGTATCACATTCCATGGAGGATATATAGATTTAAACAAACAATAATAGGGTTGGCCATGCTCAGTCTAGATCATCGGTTTGTTGCACAACTCTTGATTCCAAGCACCTTGCTGACCTCAGAGGTGAACCAATCCTAGGAAGAATCCAGATTGTTAGACCACCGAAGAAAGACTGCTAAGCCTGCCTACCACATCTTTTTGTTCCAAATGCAGGGCAAAAAATTCATAGCTGGTTAGAAAGAAGAAGAAGTATAATCTGAGTTTTTTAGCCCCAAAAATGAGCCCCAAAAAGGGGACTCTGCATATACTCAAGTCAATGACCACAAGGGTCCCAAGACCGTGCCGGATTGAGATGTGCCAACAATTTAATTAATTTTACCATATTTTCATTATTTTGATTATTAAAACTCACTAGCAGCTGCTGAATTTCCTACCCTCGGCTTATACTCGGGTCAATCTATTTTCCTGGGTTTGCAGGTCAAAATTAGGTCCCTCGGCTTATATTCAGGTCAGTTTATATTCTAGTATATACTGTAAGTGTTCATATTTTCGCCAACTACTGGAACTAGCCAAAAACACCACAACTGAAAATGGGTTGAGAAACCAAATCCTGTTGTGGTAGAAAAAGAACCTATGTCTCATGTGGACATTTTGTTTCTGCTAAAATTCCTATTGATTGCTAAACTACTTGAAAAAGACAGCGTCCTCATGACTGAAGCCACATCACCATCTGATATAACCAAGAATTATAATGCTTACCAAGAAACTCTGCATCATCACTGGGTCATTACAAAATTTCAGACCTTTTATAAATCCAAATACAGAAACGTTTCTTGAGCAACAGTGACCCCTGGCGTTCCCAGAAAATAAAACCAGAATCATCCTTAAAATACTGGGATTCCAGTAAAAGTATCATCATATGCTTGTCAAGGTCATGGGTGTTATCCTTTGTGTAACAGTTCATATATCTGTATATATTCGCCTTCACTTAATTATTATATTCTCAAATAAAATGTTGCATCTGTGACTATGGACTAATGTTGAATGCCAAAAAATGTGATTTTTATTATATACCTAGAAAAATACCCATTGTGGTATAATAGATAGCATGATGGTCTAAGATTCAAAAATCCTGGATCCAAATCCCTACTCAGCCATGAAAATTCAATGGGTGGAAGTGGAACTGGTAAAAAAAAATCACTCCTTGAAACTCTGGCTTACCTTGAACGTCTTACTAGAGTTGCAATAAGTTGGTTCCGATTTGATGGCACATAAGAACATAAAATTGCTGTAAGATTGAATTGACTTGATGACCTGTAATTATTATTAAGGGTATGGTGGGGTGTTGTTGTTAGAGATCTTGACACCCAAAATTATAGTTTCTAGAAAAGAGAAGAGATGGCTGTTAAAACAGTCTCAGTGGTGTAATTCATTCAACTCTACTTAGAAGGAAATTCTACCGAAGACAATGCAAGCGCGGCGCCAAAATGGCCGCCGCGCCCTTTGCGGGCCCCCCCCCACAGGACAGAGAATCCGGGTAGTTAGGGGCGTGGCCAGCTCCCTTATAAAAGGGGTGGCCACGAGGCAGCCGAGCTGCCATTTTACCTCAGCGACGGAGCGGAGAAGTCTTTTCCCCTGTGTCTCCGTCGCTCTTGAGCCTACCGGGAAGCCTTTTGGGTAGCGATTCTGCCTTGCCGGCTTCCCTTTGCTTCGGTGGAAATGCCTTCGAAGAAGAAGGCAGCTCCGAGTGCAGCTCGCGCGGTTAGGAGGCGCAACCCAGGTCGGAGGACCGCGGTGCTGCCTCCTCAGCTGCCGCCTTTGCTCGCCCCTGCCGGGACCGGCGGAATGGGGTCTATTGCCCCTTCGCCCGGAGTGGGCAACCAGAGTGCGGGCGCGGAAGGGGTTCCGGCCCGCGGCCCGCGAGCGGTGGACACCGCTCCTCCACCTGCTTTCGGGTCCTGGGTACAGGGGCCTGTACCCACGCATGGACCAGGCGGGCCAGCCGGCCCTTCGCCCCAGGTTAACGTGGAAGTCAGGCGGGGGCCCCCCCTCCTTTGGGGTTCCTTTTGAGGCGCTGTCTTCAGGAGGACAACAGCCGACGGGGAGGGTTGAGCTGCTGCAGGCGCGTGGCGCGGTTTCGGCCACTGCCTCGCAGCTCCCCAGCCAGCGGCCAGGTGCAGGTTCTCCGGGGATGAGCTCTACGTCGGTCGTGAGCTCCGACGCCCCCAGTGGGCCGGAACCCCCGGTGGGGGCGGCCCGCGGGGGTGCAGCATGTGAGTATACGGTGTAAGCGAGTACATCCACACACATTCCCAATATGGGGGGGCTTTCCAATCGCTTTGGCCTCACGCGGGTGGTGCGGCGGTGCACCCGCTGACGCCTCACCCGGCGATGACAGCTAACACCCAGGGCCCCGTGGTGGGGGGTGTTCCCTACCCTTAGGGGAATGTTTTGGGTGGCCGGGTTGGTCCAAGCCCCTATTCCATACCGATGAGTGACCACTTGGCACAGGCCGCCAGAGAGTAAATTTGGCGGGGGGAGTACGTGGATATCTTCTCATTCCTAAACAGTGTGCCCACCAAGGAGAGAGGGAGGGGCAGAATGAGAAGGATAGTGGCAGGCACGTTGTCGCAAGCCACCAAGTATGTGGGCCAAATGGTTGCCGGCCTGCATCGTATGCATGGCGGTGTACCTTAGGGCATGGCCGGATTTGGCAATTCCGATGGTCCAGTATTTGGACAACGCCTACCGGGCGATGATTTACTTTCCGGGCCCAGCGTGGTTGGCTTGTGACGAGGGATGCCATAGGCGGATTTCCCCGCACCCCGAGATTAGGCAGGATGAGCCAGGCCAGAGGCTGTGGCTTTTGTACGTGACGCCCACGCGCCCTGCACCCGGGGAGATATACCATTGTGGGCATGCGGTTCAGCGGGCGGCCCCAGCACAGGTCACCTGCCAGGGGGCGGGGCGGGGGGTTCCAGCCCGCCGGCTGTGCTGGACTTTTTGTCCAATGGCTCCTCTAAGGGGAAGACTTGCAAATACAGACAGGAGTGTCCCACCTGTGTTGGGCCCCATGCGGCCTCTGCCTGTCCCAGGCCTAGAAGGATGCGGGGCAGAGGGTGGGGCAGACAGGGGGCTAGCAAGACTGCCGCAGATGGATCTAGTTCACCGAAGGGCTCCCTCCCCATTTAGGGTGGACATGTTGGAGCGTTGGCTCACATGGTGCCTGAAGGGTGAGGATGTGGGTATCCTTCAGGGTTCTAGACAGGGGTTCCGGATCCCTTTCATGGGTAATAGGTCCCCTCAGGATGCCCCCAATCTTTTATCCCTTAAGGGGAGGGAGGAGGTGGCTGCTGCCAGCTTTGACGAAAGGGTCTATGCGGGCAGGGTCGTTGGCATTGTCCCGCACCCCCGTCCTGGGGAGCATATTGTTCAATGATGCCATGCCTTTTGGCTATTCCTTTGGGGCTCGGTATTCGAGCGTTTCACCATTTTCCTAGATTGCGCTTTTGTCCGCAGGTCAGGGTCCCGGTCTGTAGCCCATTCCCTGGATGGTTTTATTCGGGGCTGAACGGGGCTGGGACACGTACCCACGTCTCCTCATCACATTTCAGACGCTAATGGAGGAACTTGGTGTCCCTTTAGCGCCCGAAAAGACCGAGGGCCCATCTCCAGCTAGTATTCCTGGGGTGGAGAGTAACACGATAGCGCAGGATTCTAGGTTGCAGCAGGATAAGGTGTCAAGGCTAGTGGCCCTTGTCTCGGTCTTGCTGGCCGGGCGCATGGCATCACTGAGGTAACTTCTGGTGCTACATGGTCACCCCAGTTTCGCTGGCAGGGTCGTCGCACCGGGCAGGGCATTTGCTCTGCGCTTGTGCGATGCCATGGCGGGATTATCCAGGCCCCATCACAGGCTCAGATTTACCCAGGGTATCGGGGCATACGTGCTTGTCTGGCCATAGATTCAGAGGTAGTTCAACGGGGTGTCATTTTGGGGTCTGATTTCCTGGCTCCCCCTTGCTTTCAGATGCGGTCCGATGCCTCATGATTCCTGGGTTTCTGGGATGTACTTCAATTGGAAGTGGGCCTATGGTGGGTGGCCACCATCCTGGGCAGGCAAAGGGTTGCCTGCATGGTCTCACGTATCTGGAATGTTTCCCTATCCTGGGTGCTTTGATGCTATGGGGCAAGAGGTGGGCCAACTCGGTTGTGCAACTTGGGCATGGCAACGCGGCTGTTCCGCTTCGTCACTGCACAGGATTCCAAATCGCCCGGGGTTATGGAGCTAGTTAGTTGGTTTGTGTTATGCAACCTGTGCCTCAACGTTCCCTTCAGGGCCAGGCATGTCCCAAGGGTTGATAATGACATTGCCGCTGCTTTGTCCCGCCTGCAGATCTCCCGGTTCCGTGCCTCGGCCCCCGGATGCGGAGGAATTTCCCTCGCCACTCCCGGATGTGAGATGGACCGTTGGCAAGGAGAGGTGAACCGGGCGATTGGCCTGTCACTAGCGCCATGCATGAGTAAGGCGTATCACCACGCATTTAGTTCCTTTAGAGTATTATGTACCCGATTCTGACTGCCAGGAACCTGGCCTTTTCCAGTAGCCCATGTTCTGCGGTTCACGATTTACCTGTATCCCCAGGGCCTTGCACCACGCACCATAGCATCTCAGCTGTCGGGTTGGCTTTTATGGCCAAGGTGGGAGGTCGTGTGGACAGCACCAATGACTTCCGGGTGAGACATGTTGGGAGGGGTGGGTGCGCGTGCCCGGGCGTTTCCCGGGCGACCGCCACCCCATTTACCCAGAGGGTTTTTGACCCAGTTGGCCCGGGGCTGGCCTGGCCTCTGTTTTGATAGATGAGGCAGCCCACTTCATGCGGCTACAACGGTGGCCTTTTTTGGAGTCCTCCGCGTCGGCGAGCTTGAGATGCTGAGTAAGGCGGATGCAAGAGTTTCCCAGGGTTTTTACCCAAGTGGCCCGGGGCTGGCCTGGCCTCAGTTTTAAGAAATGAGGCAGCCCACTTTATGCGGCTACAACGGTGGCCTTTTTGGAGCCCTCCGCGTCGGCGAGCTTGAGATGCTGAGTAAGGCGGATGCAAGAGTTTCCCAGGGTTTTTACCCAATTGGCCCGGGGCTGGCCTGGCCTCTGTTTTGGAAATGAGGCAGCCCACTTCATGCGGCTACAACGGTGGCCTTTTTGGAGCGCTCCGCGACAGCGAGCTTGAGATGCTGTATAAGGCGGATGCAGGTGTAGGGCACTGGAACTCGAAGATGTCTATATTGCCAAAGACTGGGCCCAGTTGAGGATACGCTCCTCTAAAACAGATCAGCATGGCGTAGGCAGTGGTGTAAGACTGCTACGGTGTTCTTTGGCAGACATCTGTCCGGTTGGTGCCCTACAGGAATTCCTGGCACTGCGTGGCAGGCACCACGGCCCGTTTTTCTGTCACCAAGATGGGTCTCCCCTTACTAAATTTCAGTTTTGGAAGGTGACAGCCAGAGCCCTCACCAGGGTGGGCCTACCAGGTGCCCGTTATGGCACACATTCATTCCGTATTGGTGCAGCCGCTACAGCAGCTGCTTTTGGGTACTCTGGGGCTGACATACGCAGCATGGGGAGGTGGGGCTCGCAATGTTTTCAGTTTTATGTGCGCCCACTCCTGCCATGAGTACCAATCCAGTCACCTTACCGCCTTTTTTCTCAATTTTCTTGCAGACCCTGGGTGTCGTATTACACCGGTGACAGTATGGCTGGTGGGCCACAGCTATGTGCACAGGGCAGCGCGTTACGCTGCGGCGACAGAGTGGACCCCGACTGGGACTGGGTGAACACGCCAGTCTCGCATGGCATGGTAAGCCTGGGATGTTATGGCGGGGGCTGCGGCCTTTCCCTTTTCTGGCCTGAGTGCTGACCCGCCTGACATTCTCATCATCTACCTTGGGGGCAATGATTTGTGCCAGGTCACCGGCTTATCGCTCAAGCATGCGATTTGCGAGGACCTCGCCTACTTGCATTATGTCTGGCCTGCCACAACCCTAGTTTGGTGGACATTATCCCGCGCCTTTCTATAGAGGGGGCGTTCACCTCCTGGCCCTTGACCGCGCTAGGCGCACGGTCAACGGGGCGGTGGCGCGGTTTCTTGCTGACAGGGTTTGGGGACGGGTCAGTCATCACCCCGATATCAGTCTACAAAATTATGACTTGTACGCAGGGGATGGGGTCCATCTGTCGCGAGGAGGTATGGACCTCCTGTTGGGTGATTGGCGAGCAGGCCTGTTGACCGAGCTGACGGTCTGGGTGGGGGCGTCAGGTCTTCTTTGAAGCCCCTCCGTGTGGCGGGTAGCACTGGTAAGGTAAACAGTATGACCCACAAGTATCCGGCAGGTTCGCAATTGACTGGACAACACTAGACAGGAATAAATTAGTTAAACGTTGTCCGGTCAACGACGAATCAGGCGATGGGGTGATGACGATTGCTAACCAGCATGCATCACCCCTGTGATTTCACGGATACGCGTCAGAGGGTGGGGTCATGAGTTAGTTATTGACTACGGTCAACAATTTGTTTGTTGTCAACAAACAAATTGATACAAATTGATACATTGTAACCAATTGCCGTTGGCAATTTTGGGGTGGTACCTTACCAGTGTTACTTCGGCCTGCTTGCCTTAGGAATTATGATTGGTCGTTTTACCAATACAAATTTATAATTCGGACTAGGGCATTGAATCAATAAATGTGGCCCTATGCTGTTATCCACTTTCAATGTTGTCTGTGTCCGTTATTGGGGGGGTGCGCCTGCAATGCAAGCGCGGCGCCAAAATGGCCGCCGCGCCCTTTGCGGGCCCCCCCCCCACAGGACAGAGAATCCGGGTAGTTAGGGGCGTGGCCAGCTCCCTTATAAAAGGGGTGGCCACGAGGCAGCCGAGCTGCCATTTTACCTCAGCGACGGAGCGGAGAAGTCTTTTCCCCTCCACCCCCTCCCTAGTTAACAGTGTGATATTTTGGTCGCTTCGGGGCCGGGTGGGAATTTTTGGCTGGGACCCATATTGGCTTCCGGGTCCTGGCTTTTTTGCCCATCCCACACTGTTGCTATGGTTTGATATAGGGGTCTTTCTGTGTTCCTAATGTTGACTTTGGTCACATTGGCGGGTAGCACTGGTAAGGTAAACAGTATGACCCACAAGTATCCGGCAGGTTCGCAATTGACTGGACAACACTAGACAGGAATAAATTAGTTAAACGTTGTCCGGTCAACGACGAATCAGGCGATGGGGTGATGACGATTGCTAACCAGCATGCATCACCCCTGTGATTTCACGGATACGCGTCAGAGGGTGGGGTCATGAGTTAGTTATTGACTACGGTCAACAATTTGTTTGTTGTCAACAAACAAATTGATACAAATTGATACATTGTAACCAATTGCCGTTGGCAATTTTGGGGTGGTACCTTACCAGTGTTACTTCGGCCTGCTTGCCTTAGGAATTATGATTGGTCGTTTTACCAATACAAATTTATAATTCGGACTAGGGCATTGAATCAATAAATGTGGCCCTATGCTGTTATCCACTTTCAATGTTGTCTGTGTCCGTTATTGGGGGGGTGCGCCTGCAATGGGGTTAAGTCCTAAATGAATTGCTGCCTGAAAAACAAGAAATAGGTACACGTCGGGCTGGGGGATCATGTTTAGGTTAAATATGCAAAATAAATACTTCCAATTACGGTAAACTAGAACTGGCTGGGATTGCTCAGTGATTTAGGCAATTGGTTGAGGAGCCTAAAGGTTGCAAGTTCAACTCCCCACCACGCCTCTTGCAAAAAGAGCCAGATGGCGTGGGCAAACTGCACAATCTGAGGGCAACCCCAGAAAAAGGGAAGGTTCAACCACATCTGTGCATTCTCTACCTGGAAAACCTAGGATAAGAGAAGCTTGGATAATTGGAATGGTCACTGACAGACAAACTAAAAGCATTGCCAAGGAATTTGTGTTTTAAAACTTGGAACTGTCTTGATCACATAAACAGCAGGAGATGAAGGGGCAAAGTCAGTGGGGGTGGGGGGTCGCAAGATTTTGATCTAAATAAGAGTGCTTCTGCAGCTGGAGCTCAGCTGATAAGAAAAATACTTGGGAGAGAGTCTAGAGACATGGTTCCCAATGTGTGCCCCACCCCATTAAGGGGGCAGTTTGATTTTTAAGGGGGGCAATTTGAGAATGCATTATTAGCAGTGAATGGCCTTTTAGGCTTCTCCAAATGAATAAGAGTTCACTTTTTGAATAATAAGAATTATATATCACAGGGAGGAGGGAAATCAGGATTTTAGAGATGCTTAGGTGAGGCATGGCCAAAAAAAAGTTGGGAACCACTGGTCTAGAGGGAGACGGAGACCATCCATGGGAGGAAGGGTTTCTGGGGGCCTTACTATACCTTTGTACCTGTTTAACATATAAGCCATCTCTAGTTTGTGTTTATTTTTTAAGAGGTATCAGTGGAATGCTATCAGTGTGAGCAGAAAAGGATTGGCTGCTTCCTCTTTCTCCTCTCATTCCCTCACCACCACCCACCCCAGTCAGAGACCAGTAAGAAAGATGTTTGGGGAACATATTGAATAGAATATGCAATAAACAAAATGTATAAAGTGAGTCCTTGGCACCCACCGGCCAAGACTATGTTTAAGGATGGCTGTTTGTTTGTTTGTTTCATTTTCATTCATTCGTTCATTTTATTTATTTATCTTACACTTATTTATTATTATTTATTTGATGCGCTTATATACCGCTTTTCTATGTCTGCAGACAAACTCAAAGTGGTTCACAAAACGATCAAACAAATACAAAAACAAAATAACAGTAATAATAATACCACAAAATTTGATAAGTACAATAAATAAAGAAGTACAGTTACAAGCAGACTATCATAAAATAAAATAGTATTACAGTCCCAAGGGCTAACCTCGAAAGACCAATACCAGGCAAAGCACAAGGTATGCCTCCCTGGGCGATGGAGAGGCTCCTGGCGGATGGGAGGTGACCCTATGGTGTGGTGGCATAGGCGGCAGCTTTTCAGCTCTCCTGAGTGAGAGAGGCTTGGGGGGGGAGCAGTGGCGAGCAGGCACACGTGCACTCCATCCCGGGTGATGGAGAGGCTCTAGGTGGGCGGGAGGCGACCCTCGAGTGTGGCGGCATCAGTGGCGGCTTTTCAGCCCTCCTGAGCGAGAGAGGCTGGGGGCGGGCACGGCAGCGAGCAGGCACACGTTCACTCCATCCCAGGTGACGGAGAGGCTCATGGTGGTCTTCTTTTTCTAAGAAGACCTAGGCCAATGATGGTGAACTTTTTAGAAACCAAGTGCCCAAACTGCAACCCAAAACCCACTTATTTATCGCAAAGTGCCAACATAGCGACAGGGGAAATGCTACCATTCGGCTGCTGGGGAGAGTGCCGGGGTGAGCTCTGTGCTTGGGGAAGGGAGTAAGTGCTCCCATTGGGCTGCTGGGCAGAAGGGCAGGCAGGCAGAAGGGCAGGATGAACTCTGTGCTGGGGTGACTGCACAGGTGCCCACAGAGAGGGCTCTGAGTGCCACCTCTGGCACGTGTGCCATAGGTTCGCCACCACCAACCTAAGCAGCATACACAGTTTCTTCCCCATTTTCATCCATGCAACAACCTTGTGATAGTTTGGGAGCATGTGAATGGTTCATGATCATCAAAAGAACTTCATGGTCTTCTTTCATATCCAGGTCAAACTTTAAACTAATAAAATGAACCACCTTCTTGGCTTTGTTCTTGGTCAAAATTAAATCCTCATCAATACATGGCCAAACCAAAGGAAATAGGACTCAGCATTCATTATTCTATACATCTCTGTCATAATACCCTTCATTTTTTCATCGACATTAATGCATCCAAATGCTATACCCTTTCCATACAGAGAAGATATTCCACTCCTTTTCTGGCTTCCATTGCCTATACCTTTTCCAGATCTATAATAACATTTTTGAGTTGTAGCAACCAATACCCTTCATAGGGATTCATATAAGGACTGTCATATTGATAAGTCTTATTATCCATTTCTTTCCTAATGATCCCCAATGTGGCATTTAAAATGATCATTGTTCTGTCTTTTTAACAGGATGGTGGACCTTTTATTTCATTTTATTTTATTGCCTGCATAAATATCTGTGCAATTTCCCAATAAAACGACACATTTCAAGGAAGTGGACTTTATACAAAATAATGATTTTTTAAAAAAACATGCTTCTCTCCAGCATAAACTCCCCCCCCCCCCCCCCCAACCTTTCATTCACAAAACTGTTGTGTGTAAGCATGTGGTTTCTGAGAGTCATGGATAAGCCTATTACAGTAATTCTCACCACAGTGGGAAAGGTGCAACTGGGTGATTGGGGGAACTTGTTTCTTTCTGTTAGTAACCACAGGATTTCTGTGAGGTCTTTTTGTTAATGATTCCTAGAAGAGGAGTGGTGTGTGTGTGTGTGTGTGTGTGTGTGTGTGTGTGTGTGTGTGTGTGTGTGTGTGTGTGTGTGTGTGTATTCAGGGGCAAAACACTCTTTCCCCCCGGTTTCCCATGCATCTGAATAGGAAAATATTTTTTCAAAAGCTTTGCGTATCAACAGGTCCATCGAAGAATCCCGGAGGATATAACATAGAATCCAAGCAGATGCTGCATAGGCCATATATTACAAATATTACACCTATTTCACACAATTGCTGGCCACAAGCTAGGAAGGTCAATATTCCCCAGCACTGTAATGTCTCTTCTGAATATAATGTAGGCATGGGATATTTGGGATTATTTTGGGGGGGACTACAAATCCCATAATTTCCCAGCGCAGTGGTTAAACTGCTGTATTACAGCCAAAACATTGTGGAGTTTGACAAGACTCAAGGCTAACACAGCCTTCCAACCTTCTGAGGTCAGTAAAATGAGTATCCAGCATGTTGGGGGCAAAATGCTAACTAACTTGTGAACCACCCAGAGAGTGAACTAAATGCTAGGGGGTGGTATATAAGGGTAATTGTTATTGCTAATTGCTATTCTAGGAGTTCCATCTGATAAACTCATAACTAAAAATATCTAAACATGGCACACCTGGAGAAAAGGCCTAGCTAAGAATGCTTCAAGACCTTACATAACCCTGGTTCCAGTCTAGCTTCCTGTGCAGAATGAAAGCTGCCCCACTGCACTCCTGAGAGCATCCAGAAACTCAAAGAATAATAGAATCAGAGAAATGGTTGAATTGGAATGGACCTATGAGACCATTGATTCCAACCCCCTGCTCAATGCAGGAATCAAAATCAAAGCAGATCTAACAGAGGCTTGTCCAATTTTTCTCTTCAATGCCTCTAGTATTGGAGCACTCACCACTTCCCAAGGTCATTGGTTCCATTGTCATATTGCTCTAACAATTAAGAAGGTTTTCCTGATATTCAGCCTATATCTGGCTTCATATAGTTTCTGCCCATTATTATGTGTTCTGCACTCTAAGATGATCAAGAACTTTATGACTTGTTATTGTTGGTCAGTTGCACAGTCTATTCTGACCCTTTGCCACCCTATGGACCATTGTCCTCCAGGCACCTCTGTCCTCCACCAACCTCCTCAGCCCGCCCAGCTCTGTGCCCATTGTGCCTACATTACCATCTAGCCATCTCATCTTTGGCCTCCCCCTTCTTCTTTTGCCCTCCACCTTTCCCAGCATCAAGGCCTTCATAAGAACATAAGAACATAAGAACAGCCTTGCTGGAACAGGCCACAGCCCATCCAGTCCAGCATTCTGTCTCACACAGTGGCTCACCATTTCCTTCAGGGTATTCCCAAGGAGATGCCTTCACCTGCTTAGGATTCCCTGGAAATGGCATTGAGAGATATCCTGCCTATCTCTCCAACCCGGAGGTTGTCCTTAGGTAGCCATAATTATAGCCATTGATAGCCTTGTCCTCCATGAACTTGTCTAATCCTTTCTTAAAGCTGTCAAGACTGACAGCTGTCACCACTTCTTCTGGCAGGGAGTTCCATAGACCAGTAATCCTCTGGGTGAAAAAGTACTTTCTCTTATTTGTTTGAGAACTAGTACCCAAAAGTTTCATGGAGTGTCCCCTAGTTCTAGTGTTGTGCGATAGGGAAAACAGTTTTTCCTTATCTACCTTGTCCACACCGTGCATGATTTTATAAACTTCAATCAGGTCACCTCTTAGACGCCGTCGTTCAAGAGTGAAAAGGCCCAAACGTTGCAGCCTCAGATGGTAAGGAAGGTGTTCCAGTCCCCTAATCATTTTGGTTGCCCTCCTCTGTACTTTCTCCAACTCCATAATATCCTTCTGGAGGTATGGCGACCAGAACTGTACACAATATTCCAGATGGGGCCTCACCATAGATTTATAAAGAGGCAAAATGACACTTGCTGACTTATTTTCTATACCCTTCCTAATGATCCCTAGCATTGAGTTTGCTTTTTTCACTGCTGAGGTGCACTGGGTTGACACCTTCATTGAGTTGTCCACCAGGACACCAAGGTCCCTTTCCTGGTTTGTCGCAGAGAGTTCAGACCCCATCAGTTTATAAATGTAATTGGGGTTTTTTGCCCCAACATGCATCACTCTGCACTTACTAATGTTGAAGCTCATTTGCCACTGTTTTGCCCACTCCCCCAGTGTCAAGAGATCCCTCTGGAGCTCCTCACAATCTCTCACAGTTTTCACTACCCTGTATAATTTAGTGTCGTCAGCAAATTTGGCTACCTTGCTTTTTACTCCTACCTCTAGATCATTTATGAAGAGGTTGAAAAGCAGGGGTCCCAGTACTGAACCTTGGAGGACCCCACTCTTTACTTCCCTCCACTTGGAGAAGTGTCCATTTAGTGCTACCCTCTGTTTCCTGTCCCTTAGCCAGTTGCTGATCCAGGACAAGACCTGTCCCTTTATTCCATGACTGGTAAGTTTATTCAAGAGCCTCTCAAGTGAATCCTCTCTTCTCATTTGATGTCCAAAGTACTTCAACTTCATCTTTACTATTTGACCTTCCAATGAGCAATCAGGTTTGATTTCTTCTAAGATTGACCTATTTGTTCTCCTCGCTGTCCAGGGGACTCTCAATACTCTCCTCCAACACCACATTTCAAAGGCATCTATTCTTCTGTGCTCAGCTTCCCTAGTGGTCCAGCTCCCACACCTATACATTACCACCAGGAATACCATTGCTTTGACTATGTGAATTTTTGTTTGCAAGGTGATGTCTCTACAACAACAAAAGTACCCATTTACCTGAGATTTAAACTATTGAATGACTGTGGCTGAAATTCAGTAGTAAATGGCAACTAGAGTAGATCCATTGACTGAATAGAAGGTGACTCACCAAATCCCCACTCATTGCATTGGCCTACTCTAGTGCAAGGAGTACACAGAAAGAGCCTCCTCAAAGTGGTATTTTTGAACCATAATCGGGTGTACCCTGGTAATGGTAACCTTTTGTTACCAGCTAATCTTTCTCACACTAGGTCAGGCGAAAGGAACTGTGGAATGAACTCACCAAAAAGTGCCTTCATTTTGGCAGTTCCATCTCTGGCCTAGACATGAAAGAAGAAGAAGAAGAAGACACTAGCTCAAGTTTACTGCTGGATTTCAGTCAATGAGTGGTTTCCTATACTTCAGGGCTTTCAGCAGAAGTGGCCAAATTGTGACCCTTTTGATACTGAGGGACAGTAATGTCCATCAACCCTACCCAGCATAACATGGTGAAGGATTATATTGTAGACCAGTAACATCTGAAAGGCCACAAGTTGCCCATTCCTGCCTTAAAGGTAGAAAAGCAGAGCTGGGAAAAAGAACCCCATCTTTTGGGTTTAGTATTGATTGTACAATGTATGAAAATTCAGTGGAGAAATGCCTGAGAAATGCCTTTCTACCAGTGGTGGGATTCAAAAAAAATTTTTTTACTACCTATTCTGTGGGCATGATATGGTGGGGCATGGCCGGGGGAAAGCCCTGGGTTGCACATGAATTAGGACTACTTTATTTCAAAACTTGGATGGGCAGGGCCAGCAGGAATTTCTGCTACTGGTTCTGGCAAACTGGTGCGAACCTGCTGAATCCCACCACTGCTTTCTACCAATTTAGGAGTACAAGATGTCATTTCTAAAATGTGGCAGGATTGCTTTAGGCATTTCAAGTGGCTAGTCCTCGATCCCTGCTATCCTCAAAATGGATCATTTAATGCCATTCATTCTTCCCTAGGCATTTCACCTGTTAATCTCTCCTGCCCTTCCCCATTGCAACAATTCACTCCTGTTGACTGTGACATCCAAGGTTTTGCCTATTTGATTGCCAAAGGTCATGATCAAAAGACAGCTCTGAATGTGACTTACTTCCAAATTAATGAACATGGGGTTGCAGCCTGTGTGCTGTTGGATGCATAATAAAGAGGTTCCCACAAAGCGAAAGACTGAAAATGAAATTCCAGTAACATTGCATCCTTATAATTTAATATTTTTTCCCCAGGAACAGAGAGCTGGCACTTTTGAAGTTGTCCTCCTCTTATTTTTCACCCACCAAGCTTGAGAAATAAATGATTTTCAGTTAAGATAAGGAAGACATGGTATCCCAAGCAAGGGAGAACTCTATTAGATTGAGAGCCCCACATGAGTCCCTCTAAGAATCACACAACTGGATCTGCAATGGGAAGATTAAGGAGAGGAGTGTCTTTGTAATGAAAGAAAGCAGGCTGGTGTTTGTAGGGTGGACAAAAGAGATAAACGGGGTTGACTGCTTAGCCCTCAGCCACCAATGTTTGTGTCTCTTTCACACCAGGGGATCTTATCCAGCATCCTTCTCTGAAATCCACTGTTTGTTTGCTCTGGGGACACAGATAGCTGTTGGGTGGGAGGCTTGCGGTAGAGTTGTTCAAACAGTCCCTCCATCCTCCAGCTCTTTTCGGTAAACAAAGGGGCCCCATGGAGGAAACATAACTAAAGCCAACCTGGAAAAGTTGTTCCTTTGAACAAAAGCAACAAAGCTTGATGAGATGGTATGGCATTTGAACCTTTGGTTTAGGGAAGCTTTCAACAATGTGGTGGCCTTCAGGAATTTTGGACCATAACTCTCAGCCAGCATAAGGAATGTTTGTGGGTGAAAGGGTTTGCACACACACACACCCTAATGGTGGTGCAAACCTAGCTAGCAACTGTCTCTTGGCATAATTCTTAGAAAGGTGACTGGGAACAGAAATGAAATCCTTCTGTCTACCAAGCCACTGAATTTTATTGCCATTGTCTCTATTTGTAGCTCCCCATCTCAATTCATGGGAAGTTCCCACACACACTTTCACCTCCTCCTCCTTCTTGTGCCATATCTGATTCTGAATATTGGTTATCATCCTTGAGATCAGCCGCAAAGATTGTCCTGGAAACAATATAATGTAGTAGTCTTCAATTTGCCTTTTACATCACAGTGTGACACTCGTATCACTAATCCACGTTTGTGAGTCACATTCTGGTCCTGAGCCCTTTTGGCACACAAAGCCCTCATCAGCCCTGGACCAGTATTGATGAAGCTGCTGCAAATTGATGGATTTGATTGGGATTTAATCCAACTGGGGACCATCACCCTTCCTTGTGGACTTCAACACCCAAGGCTGTTAGTCCTCAAGGTTGTCAGGTTATTTAACCGCCACCTGATGATTGGTGTTGAGTCACTGACAGCATGGCCTGCTCTATTACCATGTAGGATAACCTGATTCAGAAATACACAAATCCCATCATGGACCTGGACAAGGAGAGTTGGCAAAAGAGCACAGGGTGGATTATGCGCCCTTCATTGAGAATAGACATCCTACCATACATCCAATTTACCTGTACTAGCACCTTTTTGATAAAATGTGGATGCTTCATGTGTGAAAATCTTGCATAAGAAGCCTCTTTTTCTATTATGACTCCCATTCTATACCTAACATGCATAGGACCAAGTAGGGAATTTTCCAGGTCTTTGTTAAGACCCACCTTAACAATGATCTCAATAAATATTGGGGGTCTTTCCGGTAATAAGAGTGTTCTACTAGTGGAACAAAAGAGACTGCAGTGACTCAAGTGGCTAAGACGCTGACTGGAAGGCAGCAGGTCAGCAGTTCGATACCCGAATACTGCAGGACGGAATGAGCTCCCAGCTCCTACCAACCTAGCAGTTCAATAGCAAGAAATTGCAAGTAGATAAATAGGGACCACTTCAGTGGGAAGGTAAACAGCTTTCTGTGTGCTCCGGTGTCTAGTCATGCCTGCCACATGACCACGGAAATGTCTACAGAAGCAGACAGCGCTGACTCTTTGGCTATGAAACAGAGATGAGCACTGAACCCTA
Organism: Bradypodion ventrale; assembly: GCA_035047345.1. Classification (NCBI taxonomy): domain Eukaryota; kingdom Metazoa; phylum Chordata; class Lepidosauria; order Squamata; family Chamaeleonidae; genus Bradypodion; species Bradypodion ventrale. The sequence continues at coordinate 315,618,390 of JAWDJE010000004.1, forward strand.
GAGTTGGCTATGACTGGCTTTCAAGCAAGAGTGACCTTTACCTTTACCTTACTAGCAGAACAAAGAAAACCTACCATACTGAGCCAGTGAGTCTGAATACCAATAAGAATGGGTGAAAATGAATGCTGTGGATATAAAGCTATCCCACATAACAGAATAAGTAAACAATAAATCAACAAAACTTTATTCTATCCTAGTACCATTTGTCCTGAGAATTATCTACTTGTCTGGAAATCTGGAGAAACGTAGCCATCACCCGAGATTTCAGCAAGGGCCCTAGCCCTTAGGCATCCATGCATTTGATCTAGCTAATATTTCCCAACCCTGTGTTTTTTGGACTTCGATTCCCAAAAGCCTAAGTCAATTCCCCAAAGCACTGCTCTGCCAATGTACTGACTTAGACTTCTGTGAATTGAAGCCACCCTGTGGGGTATGTTTGTGTCCCACATTGGGAACCACTGATCTAGCCATATAGCCCTCAAGATCCTCCATTTCATTCCCTAAACAGTATTTGATCTGGATCAGCCTTCTTGAGGCTGACTTCCATCCTTGTCTGTTCTGATGAAGCAAAGCTGGGTGGGTGGGTGGGTGGGGAAAATAGGGCACTCTAGAGTGGGGAGGGGGGTACACTACCCTCCCAGTTCAGTTAACGTTCACGGGAAGTGGTTTGCCAGCCCTGGCATGTGAGCTGATACCCCTTCTCAGAAATGAACATGCAGTTCTCTAAAGATAGATTGCGCAATTTAAGACCAAAACCCACTGGGGGGCCCCTGGGGAACGTACAGCTGCAATTCCCCAAGCAAGGAGTTCCAGAAAATCTACTGAGAAACCCACTTGTATGGGGTTTGATGCAGCTGCTGGGTGTGGGGTGGGGGACTGAACCAACTTTCAGGGCCTGGAGGAGCCTCTTATGCAAGGTTTCACACCCGCAGAATCCACATTTTGTCAAAAGGGTGGCAGCTGCATCCCAACCCAGCCCTTAACTGTAACTTTAAAGGGTGCCACATTTTTCCCCCATGTTGCAATGGGCACAAGACATCTGCTGAAAATCCAGAGTGGAGAGAAGGTTTGCCCATCTTTGATTCCAAGAAACAGAGGCTGGAGAGGAAAAGGCAATGTCAAGAGAGGGGGGACTCAAAGGAAATATCCAACCAGAGGGTAAAATATAGCATTTCTGGGAGGAGCAGCTCAGATCCCCATGGATCTGTGGAGTGTACCGAGACCATGGCATCTCATCACGGAGACAAAATGACTGGATTCCAGTCTGTTGATTTCCTGAATATACCAAAGCAGATTTGCTTAGGCCAGCTTGTCACATCGCTCATTGGGAATTGTTTTCCAAACTTGCAAGGTTTATGGGCTGCAGCAGATAAGAAAACATGCCACCCTGAACTTGGTCACCTTTTCCTGTTTTTCTGAAACAAAGTAGGATGGACCTTGTTTAGTACTTGGGTGAGAAAACTTTACGGACTGTTAAGAAATCTCCTCCTACTCTCTGTGGCATAATGGGTAGAGTAATAGGACAAAGACCCAGAAAGCCTAAGTTTGAATCCCCACTCGGCCCTGGAAATTCACAAGGGAAATATAACTAGGTAAAGGTCATCCTTGCTCGAAAGCCAGTTGTATCCAGCTCTAGGGTTCAGTGCTCATCTCCATTTATAGCCAAATGGACATGTGGCAATGTGACATTGCAGTGCACCGAACACTGTTTACTTTCCCACCAAAGTGTTACCTATTTATCTACTGTACTTGCAATTTCTTGCTTTCATAAGAACATAAGAACAACCTTGCTGGAACAGGCCATAGCCCATTGAGTCCAGCATTCTGTCTCACACAGTGGCTCACCATTTGCTTCAGGGTATTCCCAAGCAGATGCCTTCACCTGCTTAGGATTCCCTGGAAATGGCATTGAGAGATATCCTGCCTATCTCTCCAACCCGGAGGTTGTCCTTAGGTATCCATAATTATAGCCATTGATACCCTTGTCCTCCATGAACTTGTCTAATCCTTTCTTAAAGCTGTCAAGACTGACAGCTGTCACCACTTCTTCTGGCTTGGAGTTCCATAGGCCAGTGATCCTCTGGGTGAAAAAGTACTTTCTCTTATTTGTTTGAGAACTAGCACCCAAAAGTTTCATGGAGTGCCCCCTAGTTCTAGTGTTGTGCGATAGGAAAAACAGTTTTTCCTTATCTACTTTGTCCACACCGTGCATGATTTTATAAACTTCAATCAGGTCACCTCTTAGACGCCGTCGTTCAAGAGTGAAAAGGCCCAACCGTTGCAGCCTCAGATGGTAAGGAAGGTGTTCCAGTCCCCTAATCATTCTGGTTGCCCTCCTCTGCACTTTTTCCAGCTCCATAATATCCTTCTGGAGGTATGGTGACCAGAACTGTACACAGAATTCCAGATGGGGTCTCACCATAGATTTATAAAGAGGAAAAATGACACTTGCTGACTTTCAAATTGCTAGGTTGGCAGGAGCTGGGACAGAGACAGAAATTCACTCTGTCATTCAGCACTCGGACATCAAACTGCTGACTTGCCAACTTTCCAGTCATCATCTTCACCATCTTAACCAATAAGCCACCACCATCCCTATAACTAGTAAAACCACTCCTAATACAGTACTATATGTCGGTTCCAACTTGAAGGCACACAACATCAAAGAGATCTCCAACTTGGGATAGAAAGGAAGCCAACCTGAAACTATTGCTATAAATATGGAACCTTGCTACTGTAGTACCTCACCCTGGGCTATTTCCAGTCATCAGTTGGGAGACATTTGGCTCAGAAATACTATGAATGAGAAGGATCTTGGAAATGCTGTAGTTCACTGTCTGAACAGGATTCAACAACACAATATGGCTGCAAAAAAGGCAAATGCTCTTTTAGGCTGCATTAATAGAAGCCAAGTCTCTGAAAACCCATGAGATACTAGTTGCCCTCTAGTTGGTACTAGTTAGGCCTCATCTAGAGTATTTTGTCCAGTTCTGGACATGGCAATTTGAGGAGGATGCTAACAAACTGGAATAAGTTCAGAGGAGGGCAACTAGGATGACCAGAGGAATGGAAACCAAGCCCTGTGAGGAAAGACTGAAGGAACTGGGAATGTTTAGTTTTGAGAAATGGAGGGTGAGAGGGGACGTGATATCACTCTTCAAACATTTGAAAGATAGTCATAAAGATTATCTGTTTTTGCTCATCCCACAGTGCAGGATGAAAAATAAAGAATGAAAACTACAGAAAGTCAGATATAGGCTGAATGTCAGGGGGTGGGGACACATCTTACCTGTTAGAGCAGTATGACAATGGCACCATTGACCTTGGGAGGTGGTGAGCATTCCAACTTAGGAATCATTCAAAAGAAAATTGGACAATCATCTGTTACATTTGCTTTGGTTTGGATTCCTGCATTGTGAAAGGGGTTAGACGCGATGGCTTCATAGGCCCCTTCCAACTCCATTATTCTATCATTCTATGGTCCTCTCTCACTCCTGCCTGCTTCCATATCAGAGGTGGGAGGCTTCTGTATGTGTGAATGATTGCCATCCA